>JAZGTK010012503.1:0-14891 GCA_036877625.1 Ambastaia sidthimunki
ACACACACACAGAACCTCAATTCGGATAATGAACCCGGGTCAGGTCAGAGGTCATGGGGAAGATATATTTTTGCTGACCAGGGTGCTGGGCTGGAATCAGGGCCTCTCTGGAGAAAGACATGGCGATTGAAAACATTCATCAATGTCTGTGTTTACACAACCACTGGGGTAAGATAGGTGTGTAAGTGTGTTCAGGGACCACCATGATGTGTAGTTTATCTGTAGATTGTTTACTCCAGCAGTGTTGGAGGTCTTTTTCACAGCCACAGGGTCAGCCTACAAATGAATGATTTTACAGTCACTTCTGCACATTTAACTGTGTGTTTTGACATGTATGCTGTGTTTACCAACATCAGAAATCAGCAGCAGCCACTTGTATGTAGTTTGTGTTGATAAATTAATGCTTTATACGGAATTAGACAGTTTAGATTTTTATCAGAATTAGAATTTTTATTTCAGAATTAGATTTTTAGAGGGCAGAGATGTTTTTTTTTCACCAGCTTGTTCTAACTCCCATTACAAGACTTCATTGAATGAGACACTTTTAGTCACAGTTCAGTAGTTCCTCAGTCCATCAAGAGCTGAGACTGTGTGTGTGTGCGTGTCTCTCTTGGTATTCACTAAGTTGTGGGCGGCAAACGTCCCCACAAGTATAATAATACCAGTACATTTTGACCTTGTGGGGAAATCTTTAAGGTCCCCATGAGGAAACCATCATAAATCATACAAAATGATCTGTTTTGAAAATCTAAAACAGTAGAACGTTTTCTGTCAAGGTTGGGTTTAGGGTTAGAGTTAGTGTGAGGGGATAGAATATACAGTTTGTACAGTATAAAAACAATTACGTCTATGAAATGTCCTCATAAAACATGAAAACCCAACATGTGTGTGTTCCGGGGACAGTGAGACTGCTCTGTGTGTGTGTTTAGTGCTTTGTATGTTTGTGAAAAGGAATTACGTAATAGTGTCCCTGCGTTTTGTCCTTGCTCATCCTCTCTCACTTAATGAAGTTATTTCTGGAAGCTCTTTTGGTGCTGCTGTGTTTCAATGTGAAAACAGTCCACCAGGTTCCAGTAATATGGGCATCTTAACTCCTGCTTGTTGACGGTCACCTGCACACGTCCCCTCTCATCTCTTGTTATATTATATGAAAAGTAACTAGCTGTGCATTCAGGTCAGACCATCCTGTTGAGGTCAAAGCTGTGTCTGCAGGCCACCACAAACACTGCTTTCCATTCCACATGTTTAGCAGAATGCATCAACCAAGACTTTGCAATAATGCTAATATTCACATATTGAGGTTATATTATGCAGGACTAGCCTGTATAATCAAAACATATCCTCCGTGTTTTCAGCTGCTCTTTGCCCTCACTTATGTTGTGTAACAGAACATACATCTGAGCTAATCTTTCTGTGGCCCACATTTGCCCTCCAGATGTTGTTTGTCCTGCAAATATTCATGTTCCACACTAGATCTAAACATTAACGTATTGAAGACAGGATGTTTAACCCTTTCTTCGTGTTTTTAAAGGCCTTGTGGAAATAAAAATAGTTAGTGATTTGTTCAGAAAACCAGAGCATTTATGTTGTAGGTAAGAGAAGATTGACCTAAGAGAAGATCATGTTTCTGTATAGAACACTATGTCACTATTTCAGGGTGCGTGAATATGGGATCTACACAGTATTCATGAACATGAAAAACCCATTTAGGTCATGTGTGTCACCTTCCCAATCATCAGTGTGTTATCTCCACTAAAGTGAAGTTCATATGCTGGAGTACCCATAGGAATATATATACAGTATGTTTATATATACAGTATGTATACAGTTTATATGTGCTGGTCTGAAAATATTTTTGTGCTATATATACGTGTGTTTGTGTGTGTGTGCGTGTGTGTGTGTGCATGCAATAATTAGATTTTTACAACCTCATATTTTGCAGTGGGGAATTATTGTTAAAGACATTAAAGGAAAGATAAAGACATTTTGCAGAGTTCTGTCTTTGAATAATATAACAATTCAGTTTGAAATTCAACTTTATTTTTCTCCATGGTTTACAAGAAAAATTTGAGCCACTTTTTGGCCAATAATAGGAGTAAGAAATAAAATGGCAGTTCATATTTGTAAATGATTCCTTTGTGAGAAGTACTTTGGAAAGGATTTATCGTGCCTGTAATACACACCCTTCTGCTTATCCAACAGTCTTCCATTGTTCTGTGGTCATAAGAACATTTTGTAGAAAGACACCCCACTGTTCTTTAAATGTCTTGGAAAAGTATCTGAATAAATACATACTGCTTTTCTCTGTGCAGAGCATTAATGTGCTTTTGTCTTTCTCTTTGCTCCCAACAGATCTCTCTTTTCCAGCTGTCATATTAAATTCGCTGAGCCCTGTGAAAGAAGAGCTGTTTCAACTGACCCCTTCTGCTCTGTGAAGCTCCGGCCGTCCGTGACACCCGAATGCTGTCTGGCTGTCGTCAAACTGGTCACTCCTGAAGAAAAATGGACTTGTAGGGAGGGTCAACCCTTCATTTGGGGTAACTCCCTTTAGGACATCTCTTCTTGAGAAAGCTGCTCTAGCCGTCCTGAGACTTCAGTGGCCAATTAGTGACAATGTAACCGATAAGGAAACCCAAGTTCTCTGTTTCCCAAGCAGCTGCATGCAGGATATGAGCTCGAGCCGTGGGCATCGACGATAAAACAAATCTTTCGCCTTCAATCGCTTGAGGGCCTCTCTTACGTCATGCAGTCATCTGAGGAATTGTTTAGCAGGAAACTCAAAGCACTGAATGGAAGTTTGGGACATCCAGCTACCAACGCGCAGGGCAAGCTGGAAGGGGCCGGGAAAGCGAACGGAGCTCCCGCCATGCCTAAAATGGGGGTGCGAGCCAGGGTTACAGATTGGCCCCCAAAAAAGGAAGGTTGGGAAAGCCGAGGGGGAGCAAACTATGAGAGTATTACCACATCCTTTCAAAATGGACAGCCAGACCAAAGTGTTGAGATTGATGATTTAGGTGATGTACAGTTGAAGCCTGATTATTCAGACACTAAATATTCCCTGAGTGATCTTCTGAGTCACTCCCCTTTGAAGGGCCTTCATCCCATTCGACAGCGGAGTAACAGCGATGTGACCATCAGCGACATTGATGCAGAGGACATAATGGACCAGAACGCTGTCAACCCAAACACTGGCGCCTC
The DNA here is from genome assembly GCA_036877625.1 of Ambastaia sidthimunki. Taxonomy (NCBI): domain Eukaryota; kingdom Metazoa; phylum Chordata; class Actinopteri; order Cypriniformes; family Botiidae; genus Ambastaia; species Ambastaia sidthimunki. Next base: position 3,199 of record JAZGTK010012503.1, read on the forward strand.
ACTGCATCGAGAATATGGCAGCACATCCTCTCTAGACCGGCAGGGCCTTGGCAATGATGGTTTCTTCACAATGTTACGTGGGTACCGCATTGACACTTTGGACCATCGCAGTGCCCCACCTGTTGGCTTTCCAGAGCTTCTACGCTACGACACCACCCTCTCCCCTAGCCTGCAAACGGCTGCACAGATAGCCCGTGGTGAGATTGTCCGCATCTCGGGCTACGACTACGTGGACGGCTCCCTCCTGTACAGCCGAGAGCGAGAGAAGTCCTTCATGCGTCGGCTCAAGTCAGATTCCTCTGAGACGTCTCTGTTCAGGAAGTTGCGGACTATTAAGAGCGAGAACGATGGTCTCCGGCTTTCCACCGAGCAGGAAGACCGACGGCCACTCAGCTTTCAGAAGTGCTTTGCTCATTATGATGTCCAGAGTGTCCTCTTCAACATCAGTGAAGCGGTGGCCAGTCGACACAATCTCAGCCAGAGGAAGAACATCACCACAGGAGCATCTGCAGCCTCACAGTGCCAGATTCCAGGAGCTGGTCATGTTAGTGGTAACTCTGCTGGAGCTGCTTCCACGTTTGAATCACCTCTGGGCAGCCGAGAGGACCTGAACCCCAAGGAGAACCTTGATGCTGATGAAGGAGATGGGAAAAGCAATGGATTGGTGCTAAGTTGCCCACATTTTCGCAATGAGATTGGTGGAGAAGGTGAGAGGAGAATCTCTCTTTCCAGGGCCAACAGTGCTAACTACAGTGGTGGGGGAGAAAACTGTTCTTTTGAGTCCTCTTTAAGTTCTCACTGTACCAATGCTGGTGTGTCTGTGCTGGAGGTACCAAGAGAAAACCAGCCCATCCACCGTGAGAAGGTTAAACGATACATCATCGAACACATCGATTTGGGAGCGTATTACTACCACAAATATTTCTATGGAAGAGGTAACCTCAGCTTTGTGAGAAATATTTTCACTAACAAAAATGTATGTTTTTTTTGAAAGGGTATCATGATGTTTCTTATATAAATGTATAAATAACAAGTAAATTGGCCCCAATACATATTTTGATAAACTTATTATTGTATATCTAACGCAATAAAATAAAAATAACAAAGCGCAATAAAAAAAAGATATATTACAATTAAGCATTTACAAACACTTTTTTCAACTAGATCCTTTAAACTGTGTTTAGCATGATGAGCTACTGGTGTCGATTTTGTGCCTGTTCAGCTCTGACATTTGAAAGAATTCAATGTTCAAATATTCAAGTAAACACTCTTGTACTAACACTCTGTATTTTTTATGATTTAAAAGCTAGCTAACGTCTTTCTGTGAAATGCCTGAGCTATCTTCCTTTAAAGCTGCAATCCATAACTGTTTTTTATTTGAAAATATGAACAAAAATCAGTTATTAGCAAGTACATAACAGATCAGTGTTTAAACAAGTGATTCACAACAGTAAGTTTATAATAATGATTTATCATTTGAGCTGTCAGAAAGCACAAGATGCAGCTGCATGTCTGGGTGATGTAGCTTTATCTTTAGACTTTAAACTTGTCATCCACATTAAGAAAATAACTCGGCAAGTATCCTGCAATTTTACGTTTCAAACAGAGATGGCGGTAGGGGGGCAAATATTATAAATTGCAGTTTAGAAATGCACGCTGTTTGATTGATATTTCGTCATCTAATAGATTTTATTCATCTTTTCAAGTGTCTAAATACTTCATGCATCCTTTAAAAAGTGTAAATAGCGTCTGGGTTGAGCTGTGAGGTTTGCTGTGGTGTTGGTTTCACATTCTGAGAAGGAAACACTTGCGTGGATGGAGGTGTGAGATTTCTCTCCTGTCGTTTGGGCTGTGATTTGTCGTGTGAGACAGGACAGAGTGAGGTACAGCTGCAGACGGGAATCTCTCCTCACACCGCGGTCCTTCTGCTCTTCATTAAAACACCTCCGTGTGTCTGAGAATGGAAAACGATAGCGTGGTCGTTCAGCACGATGTCATCTATGTTCAAATGAGAAGGTGTTCGTGGCTGTCCGACTGTGTGTGTTTTTTCTACATGTCTGCACATCTGCGCAGTCCTGAAAGGATTGAGTTTCTCATTTATACAATGTGAAAACAGCTGCTCCGCTTCTTTCCGTGCAGAAATTCATCTGCTTTCTTAGACCGTGTTGAATAATGAGCGTGTGGCTGAATGCAGCGATTGTTTCCCGCACGTTTACAGGTTTTCCAGCCATAGCCAAAGAGCTAATTACAGCTCAGCTCACATGACAATAAATCACGCTAGCCTGCTCGTTCTGTTAGGAAATAGATAATCATCCGCTTGCTGAAGTCCCATCCAGCAGAATAGCTCAATTTCCTCTGAGCAGTGAAATGCCTCCGTGTGTGTAAGGCTCTGATTAATGCTGTGTGTTTAATGCTTGATTTTAAGTGCTGTTTAAAGAGGGTAGAGTTTAAAATCAACATGAAGTCTAAATTGACTGTTTACTTTTTAATAAAAGTTTCTTGCATAATTTATCAGTGCATGCTGTTTGTGAGGGAAAAAGTTTGTGTTTAAAATCTCTCTTCAGAATGTAATAAATTCAAACAGCGTTTGCTTCTGAAATGACTGAATTTATCAGATGATGTCATTGAGGCTGTGCAGGCTATTGCTTTAGTTACTAGCCAGTGGCTGAAGAGGTTCTCACTGGTTTACAGCTACTGTTGTAGGTCTTTTTATTGTTGTTAAATATATAGTTGCACTTAGAAACACGTCACAGTAGTGAAGTCAAATGTGTTGCAATGTTGACATGATTGAGATGCGTATCAGGCATGTAATTATGAAATAATTCTTTATTTTCTAGACAGTTTAGTTTTATATGTTGACCTTTCATAGCTCATCTTCATCTCCGCAGGGACACAGAAAGGACAGAGCTGTCAACAAGCTTCTCCTGAGAGCTTCCATCTTTTCTCGCACCTTTTTCTCCATGATGCTTTTATCACCTGGGGAGTAAAATCTGTTCCATTAACTGCTTTTCCATTTCCTATTTCCTGTTTTTCACAGAGATGCGTCGTGATCGGAGAGGATGCAAGATGTGGCATGCCCACTTGAAGTCGCATTAACTTGCACGATCGCATTAATGCAAGCATATTCTTAGCGCTTCTGAAATGAGCCATGCATTGTCTTGTTAGGCTTGTTCTTTTATGATCTCCATGGTTACATGATGTCACAAGATGTGATGTCATTTCCTGTTAATGCTTCACAAGATTCTGTGTTAACAAAGTTTTTATTGCGTGAAGATTATGGCTTTAGTGGCTTTTAGTTCATTAGTTTCCCCAACAGGCACATGTGAAATTCTGTCTGCATTTAGCAAACAAAATAATTAAAATTTAGTGTCTTTCAGAGCATAGCTTTTCATCTAATGTTCTTCAGAGTGTGGAAGAGAAGTAGTGGATCTAAGGTCGTCGTGTTAACCTTAGGAAAATGTCAGGAGTGCTGGAGAGCAGGTGAGATGAAGAGGCTCACAGTTGAGGGTATCTCCTGCTGCTTCTGGATTCTGTTCTTCACCCCTGGATTTGAGCTGGATTAAGAGCTGTTTGTGGAAGGCAGTGTTGGATATCTCCCCTTGGGTGGATGGCCTGCTGTCTGACATTATATAAAGGCGTCATGCTGTTATTCAGATGTTACAGAATGCTGCTGTTTTTCATGCATCTTACATGTTCTTTTTGTATTTTGCATTTAAATTTGCATTTTTCTCTCAAGATTCTTTCATTCCTTGCTTTTGTACCCATTAACAATCACGTTGCATTGTTTTGGCCTCAGCTTTTTGACGTGGTGTCCAAATGACATGTTTGTCTCTGAAAGGGCTTTACTGAAATAATAACAAAGAGAAGGAGGTTAAGCCAAATCTCCAGTGTTTTTTCGGGTTATAATCTGCACAGAGAAATCTGAGATTATGGTTCATATAAGACACTGATGTGAGACAGGAAGTCCATGGAAATCAAATCAGCTCCAGATCAAATCACTAGTTCAGAAGAACTAGAAAAACTATTTGAACGAAAATTCATGTTGCATTGAATAAACATGGTTGTTGTTTTTTTTATTAGTTTTTATTTTATTAGTCTTTAAAATGTCACTTTTGTTTTCTTTTATAACCCAAACATGTTTATATTTATTTATTTGTTTTCTTAACATGTTCTTAAAGCTTCAATCTGTAACTTTCACCTCTCTACTGCCATCTCTGTTTGAAACATAAAACTGCAGGTTATTTACATACCTTTTATTATGTCTGTTGAAGTCAAATAAGGCCAAAGTGACATGTCATGGGAAATCAGACCTGACAGCTCAAATTATAAATCATTATTATAATCTAACTGCTGTGAATCTTGGGAAGGTAATGAGACCGTTTTGAATATAAGTCTGTTAGTCATTTACTAAATAAGTTTGTTTGTTTATTTTATTTTATTTTTAAGAATTTAAACTGTGTTGCAGTTTTGTGGCAGAAGATATCACGTTTAGCAGAGGCATCTGCCCCATGAGGAAACATTACAAGCAGTGTGTAATAGAAATGTATCATTTCATGAATCATTCTGTTTATTTATTCATAAAGTGAAATCTGACAGTGAATAACTGTTTCATGTAAACTCATTCTGAGTCCCTCAGATGAGGTTTGAGGAAGTTTGTAATATCCACGTCTGTCCTGAGGGCTTGTCTCCTCAACACCTTCTTGCTGTGGAGTTTAAACAGCAACTTCCTGCTGGTTCAGATGGTTCTCTCTCTTCCTGCCCATTCAGGGTCTCTCAGATGTTTGGTGTTCTGTAAGAACGTTCTTCATGAACCATGACCTGATGTCATCTTCTGTCTCTTTAACCCTCAGAGCACCAGAACTACTTTGGGGTGGATGAGAATTTGGGTCCGGTGGCCATCAGTGTGAGGAGAGAGAAGGTGGATGATGGGAAGGATAAAGACTGCTCACAGTTTAACTATCGAATCACCTTCAGAACCAGTCAGGTAAAGGAGAGAAAAGAGTTTAGTGCCAATTTTGTTAGCTTAGTGTTGCTGTCATATATTTGCTTTCATTAAGCATCTGTCATATGTATATTTAGTTAATGTCTCACATTTGTATTGTTGTTTTAAATTGTATAATTGTGTAAAGTTTTACAAAACGTTGTAAATCAAATGTGGCCAGCTAGTTTGTAAATGATATTTTACTTCTCTCTGCTGACAGTAACAATTCTTCTTACCAAATCACAGATTGTGGGCTGGAACTGTTATATGAGTTAGTTATATCTATATTGTGTTTCTGTAGCTGGTTGAGGATTGTGTTAGCAGCGCAGACGGTTGTGGGTTAGATTCCCAGGGAACACACACTGATTAAATGTATAGCTTGAATGCAGCGTAAGTCACTTTGGATAAAACCGCCTGACAAATACATAAATGTAATGTAATATAACGTACTGTGATCCGCTGGCCATGCTGCTCTATAGACACACCTGTCAGGTATTGAAGCTCTGTGTAACTTCAGGGGGTTTATTGGCTTCTGTTGTTCAGGTGAGACGGATCGTTTGAAGCAGGAAAATGTTTCTGATGGGAAATGACAGTCTGGATTTGTAGCAGGTTCATCTCATCAGTCTTGTATTTGGGTCACAGCACTCGCTTTCGTTTGCTTCCCTCACAAACAAAACGTCAATAAAACAATTCCATGTCAAGTGGAGAAACAACTGTTAAAATGACGTTACATATATGTTAATATATGTTATATGTCAATACATACATACATACATAAACATATACTACATGATGAATTAAGAGGTGCTTTAGATTCTTAGCAAGGTGTTACAATAAAAAACTTTGTCCTTGTTTTCTAAAGTTTTGATTTCCAACATGGAATACATGAGGTACAGGGGGTTGTTGAACAGGGCTTAGGGGGTAAAATTTAGATCTAAAATCTATTTAAATATAAAACATGTTGGAAGATTAAAACATTTTGTGATCTTCTGATCTATTTCTGTCTGCCCTGGATCAGTTAACTACCCTGCGAGGGGCGATTCTGGAGGACGCTGTGCCCTCCACAGCACGGCATGGCACGGCCCGAGGTCTGCCCCTGAAGGAAGTTTTGGAGTATGTGGTACCAGAACTGAACATCCAGTGTCTGAGACTGGCCATCAACTCACCGAAGATCCCAGACCAGCTGCTCAAACTGGATGAGCAGGGGGTGAGTGTGAACAACACCTGTGTGGCTGTAAAATCAGTCAAAGCTATTCACATACACGCACCTCTCACCTTATGTTAGTTGAATTCTATAGTAAAACCATCGTAAACATCTCACCATGAAATCAATATGTACTATTCTTATTTTTTATGGAACACTGCAGTGTTTATTATAAATAATTTATCCATGCATGTCATTTTTTTAAATTAGTGTGCCCTTGTATTCTTTAATCAAAAACATTAACCTCCCCCACAAAACAACATCTTTTCACTTGATGATGTTTGTCTCTCCACATGGGCAGGGCTATATTGACTGTCCAATGGCCAGGCAGTTTATACCCCTCAAACTTCCAACGATCCAATCAATTCCCAAAAGATAAAATTAAGCCCCGCCCTCCATTTTTTTCTCGTTCCAGAAGCTGTTTCACTCAGATATGTCACCATAGAGAAGAAAAGACAGTCACAGCTTCTGTTTCATGGTGACTTCAAGCTAAAATCACTATGCACATGGTGTCAATAAAAACATTTGTAGAGCTGAAACAAACAACACATGTTTGAATAGCGTGTCAACGGCAGCTTTAGAGAAACTCAGCCAATATCATGCTAATCGTTGATCAATAACCGCTCCAGTCTTCCATTGATTTTCCAGCTCTGAGAGGAAACACGAATGAGGACGGACTAATATCCCAAAATTACATTGTATTTAATAGGTGGAGATGTGGTATCACCTCTCTCTCAATAACTGCTGTGACATTATTTCCCCATAAAGAAGTGTTTATTGATTCATGTTGTCATGTAGTGTAAGGTCGTATTTTTTAACTCTTCCTCCATGTGTGTTTAAATATTTAGGAAAAATGTCATAACGGTGAAGGGCTGCAGATGTTGTTGTGGTATAATAGATCTAATGTTTTGTAAGTCCCTGGAAAGCAGTGAGTTCCCATTTCTGTGTGTAGTCAGCACGTTGTTGTCTATATTTTTAGATGAGAACCGCTCAAAATTTCCAGGTAACTTTGTCTTCAAATGTAATCATGTAGTCGTGATGTTGGGCTGAGAATGGAAGGGAGCCACGACCCTTTGTGCTCACAAAAATAGAAATAGCCCAAAGAAATTTCCCCTGATGGATGCCAAAGCAGTTTATTGACCGTGTTTTATGTTTCTCGGCAGGGGTACGTGTGGGTTTGTCCCAGCAGAATTTTAAGGGTAGACTCTGCGTGGGATCCGAGTCATTCAAACAGGAAACTCCATTACGTTTAGTCATGACCTGCTACAGGCAGAACACTTAACTGTCTTGATTACATCTTGACACACTTCCTACAATAAGAAGAGTGTGTGTGTGTGTGTTGAATTGCTACCAAATGAAACAGCATTATGCAGGACATAAGCCTAATGAAACTGTTATTTGTAGTACATTCAGTGCATTACTCTGTTTTAGTCTGCTTTAGTTGGCACAGTACTGAACTACAGCACTATACTGGGGGAATATTTATCACCTTTGACGTTTTGTTGGCCTTGTTTTGTAAAAGCACTATACATGCAAACGGCAATGGCAAAGTATAAAATGGCAATGTATACTATAAAACACTAAAACAGTAATCCATACATCTCATTCACTTTATTTAAAATCTTCACAATGAATAGCTTATAATATTGATTTATAATTTAAGCTGTCGGGTCCAAGTTCATGAGAAATAACAGAATCTGTAAACAGAAAGAAGATCCGGCTACTATGTGGGCACTGGAATGTGTTTTTGCATTTGTAGTTTGTTTTATAGCAGTTGTTTAGAATTTAAACTTGTCATCCACGTTAAGAAAATAACTCCACAGCTACCCTGCAACTCTCTGTTTCAAACAGAGGTGGCGACAGAAGGCAGAAGTTACAGACTGCAGCTTTAAGATGTTTCTGCAGCTTTAAGAAAATCTTTCCTTTCATCTTACATCTTTAGCTCAGTCGTGATTGCGCATGATTTAGAGTTGGTGTGTGAAGTTGCATCGCACAGATGAGATTCGAGAGCTTCAGAAGAGTGTAAATGGCAGGAACTCGTGAACTACACTAGTGATGTCAGATGTACTAGATTAGGTTTTGGTCATCAGCTGTTTTTTTCCAGTTTAAGTCAACAGCATATTTGTCCTGGAAAAAGAAGAGCCCTTGATGGCTGCACGTTCAACAGATCTGGTGAGGGAGTGAGCCGTGATCTTTGGCCTCTAGGGAAGCAGGTGCCATAAACAACTTCTATGTAACGTAATGCGCTAATGACCTGCTGTCTGTCGCCCACAAAGCCCAGAGGAAAAGAGCAGAAAAGAGCAGAAATCATATCAGCTTACCCTGAGCTGCTGCAGGGCACGGTCGCTGCTCACTTGAGAATAATAGATAATGAACAGTGTGACTTTATTTCCTGCCTCTTCTCTCTCTTATACGACCACAGAGTTTTGGACCGGAAATATTTGCTATAGAAATTCAGCTGTAGCTTTTCTCAAGCTGAGGGCGGAGCCACAAACAGACTCCCAAGGGGCCCCAAGATGACTTATAATAAGACAAAAGAAGCATTAAAATAAGCTAAGCTTATTTTATGAGAAGTTGCCTTTCATTTTTGTTTCTTAGATCATTTTTAGCTTGATCTTTAAATGTGTTCTGTTGTGAATCTTGACGCTGGTGGGTTTGATTGATGGTTTAGAGCTGTGGAGAAAATAAATGTCCATTCCTGTAGCTCAGCTGGTAGATTAGAGTATTGTGTTAGCAGTGCAAAGGTTGTGGGTTTGAGTCTCAGGGAACACACCAACTGCTAAATTGTACAACTTGAATGCGCTGAACGTCACTTGGATAAAAGCATCTGCCAAATGCATACATGTAAACAGTAATGTAAATGTAAATGGGATAAATACATCATGACCCCCGGGAGCTGATTCAGTGGGCATCATTTGAATGGGTTTTATTGTAATTGGAGATCCGGATGGTCCTGCACTTGAGAGTCGACAGCAGATAAATAGACTCATTACTGCCCTGAGGAATGATGGGTGCGTTGGTGGTGATGTCATACTGCTGATGTCACAGTGGAGTTATGTAAAGCATTTAGCTCAAAGGAAGACCCAGGATATGTCTGTTTTTCCTGCATCTTTATTTCTTCTCTTGTGGTGTTCTGTCAGTCTGAGGGTCGGCTGGGGCTCAGAGCAGTGCTTGACTTCTGTGCTGTAGAAGGACTGTGATTGTGTGTTTTGCTGTCAGTGTAGATGTGGCCCTGTCTCAAATGCCTCAGGAGAAGCGTCCAGACATTCGCCCTTGTGGTCCTCCTCCACTGTGATGGTGTGATGTCATATACACTGTTAGTCAGGACGGGTCAGAGTAGATGTTCACAGAATGAAAATGATCTGTGACAAAATGACTTCTGGCTCAGACAAACAGTGTCTGCTGTTCTCTCTCTCTCTCTTTCTCTATGGCATGTTCATAACACATGTAGCTTGCTGCCATACCAGTGCAATATACAGATTCTCCGAATTTGCATTATATAACTGAGAACACTAATGTATTACATTTTCCCACAATGCAGTGTGGTTGAATTTTTGAGACATAATATCAGTAACATTTGTTAACATCTTGTTTTTGGACAGTGTGATTTAACATGTATATGCAAAATTAGATTATAAATGCCAAACATTCATATTTAGTTCTGAGATAAGTGGATGGCACACCCTACAATGTAATGTAATGAGTTTCTGTGACAATAATGAAGCATATTGCCGTTTAAAAATGTACTATTATAAACTGCATGATTTTCAGATGCTGGTAATCACAGAAAACCAATATGCTATTTACTGTATATACTGTACAGTGTGCAGTCAGTAATATGTTACAATATCAATAGCAAGTTTTTATTTAATTTTACATAGTTTTGCCTATTAGTTTTGTTAATGAGGGCGACGCGGGTTCAGCCAGCATGGTTTCTCTGTTCATCTGTTTGTAAGTGATGCAGTGATGAGGTTAGGAGATCTCTTCTTTAACTCAGTGTCTGTGTGTTCCTGCTGAAGTCAAGCGGTGTCTCATGCCCTCTGTGCTGCATTAGCTCTGCCCGAGCAGACACTGTGGAAGTCACAGCTCCGTTACCCAGAACACTCAGCTCAAGGTATCGCAGAGCAAGGTCGTCATGACAACAGCCTGGCTGCATGCTGGGAATACTTGACCTGCGGAAGAGACCAGAGTCTGATTCCAGAGCGCCGGAATATCAACTCCATCATGCCGAGAAGCCGTTTTTCCTGCTTCATCAACCCCGTTCGCTGCATAAGAAAGACGACTGAGAGTCTGATTGATAGAAAATGCATAAATTCTCGCAGTGTCACAGTTCACTTTGGATTAAATGTTGGACATGGAGGAAAAAAATAAAGGCATTCAAGCTGTTTGTATTCAGGTTTATTAGTTTACTAGTTGAACACCAGCTGGTTAGGCAGGCCCTGGTTTAGGTGGTTTAAGAAGATTGTTTTAATGGTTTTATTGGATGCTTGTCAGACTAGTAGAGCAGACTAATCAGTATAAACCAGACCAACAAAACACCTGAGACCGTTTGCTGTGTTTTGTTTTCCAGCAGGGTATTTTGATGTGAAAGCACTTTCTCATATCTTTAAACATATTGTATTCATCATGTCACGTGTTATAAATCTGCAAATACCACATTTACAAAACATTACAATAGCAGTTGTGTTGATTTATGTATGATCGTACAGAAAATACAGGAACAGACTTTGTGTGGACATCATCATTAAAACTTCCTCTAAAAATAATAATTACTGACTGCATCATAAATGTAAGTTTGAGTGCCTCAACATCTTTCAAATACTTGATGCCACAAATGGGTTGAAGTGTTTAAGAAACTTCTGTGACACACAGAACTTTTAAATAAACACACAGTACAGGTTGTGTACTGTCTCAGCTGTGTTACAGAGTCAGTCAAACGTAATCCCTCAATTTCCATAATAATTATTAATCATCATACATTACAAATCCCTGAAGCGTCTCTGTAGTCGTCATTCAACCTGTTGAATTAAAGTTTACAATGAAGACTGAGCACTTCTAAATAGAGAGAGACATATGAACTGTCTGTCTGTATATCTGTTCATCTGTCTGTCTCTTTAATGCCAACATTATTATTTACTTCACAAACATCATCAAGTTACTGTACATACATCAGCAGTTGATCTTTCTTGTTGTATTTAACCTGGAAGAGTCGCTCTTCACAAACATCCCATATTGTTCTGTTTCTCTGAAGTGAGCGGTTGATTGGTTTGATGTTCAGTCACTGTATGTAATGTGTGTGTTTGTGGTTATTTTGCAGTTAAGTTTCCAGCACAAAGTGGGCGTTCTGTACTGTAAAGCAGGTCAGAGCACAGAGGAGGAGATGTACAATAATGAGACCGCCGGCCCGGCGCTGGACGAGTTTCTGGATCTGCTCGGACAGAGAGTCCGGCTGAAGGGCTTCACCAAGTACAGAGCACAGCTGGACAACAAGAGTATGTGCTCATGAAA
>JAZGTK010012504.1:0-14891 GCA_036877625.1 Ambastaia sidthimunki
GTTCAGCTTTCTGCTGTGATGTTTACTGAGTTTAGACATTTCTGTCTTTTAATCCTCATTATACACCTCATCTTTTTTCTTTATCACTATTTCACCGCCTTCCTCTTTCTTGCTATCTGCTGCAGTAGAACGTTAGCATCTAGCAAACAGGTTCACATTGGTTCAGGCATGTCCATCTCATCTCTCATGTGACTGCTGTCCCCTCATCTGTGGGTACATGTCTCATCTCTTCCTCTCTTTCTCATCCACTGCTGTCTCTATGCTTGTTTGGCTGGCCGGTGTAGCTGGAACCTGTGGCCAGTGCCTCTGCGTCGTCTCAGGTACAGGGCCCCTCCGGGGACGCGTCTCCCCCCGCTGTGCCCCTCGGTTTGGCTGGAGTGTGCGCTCGTATGACCTGCTGGAGTGTAAGCTTGTCGTTCCTCTATCCAACTCAACCCCCATCCCAACCCTCATATATTACTTCAGCTTCTGTGCTTGTTTTTTTGCCAAAAACAAGTGTTACCTTGTATGTTTTTTTACTGACAAAATCAGGCTTAGTACTCAGTATTATTAGTAATTAGTATTAACAGCACATTTAGCACTTAGCATTTAGCATATCATCAGCACACCTAAAGCTGCAATCTGTAACTTCCTGGTTGAAAATAACCAAAACGTTATTGAGCAAGTACATAACAGATCAGTGTTTAAAACCGTGTCGTCATCTGACCCCTATTTGCAATGGGCAGCTTATAATAATGATTTATAATTTGTTGGTAAAGTTGGTAAAGTAACCTGCAATTTTGTTTGAAACAGAGATGGCGGTAGAGAGGCAGCAGTTACAGATTGTAGCTTTACACTTTAAATCTTTTATACCTCACATCTACTCTGATATAAGGACTGCTTGTCATTTTTTTAAGGCAATATTTTTATAGTAGTTAGTAGTTAGTGCATGGTGACTGTACTGTAGGTAAGCTGTAACTGCATGAAGCCCCGGAATGGGAACTTATTCCCAGGTTGCCTGACCTGACTTGCCCTAAAGGTAGTTTGTGAGTAAAGGGCAATTGGATGCTTTTGATTGGTCAAGACTTTGATTCATGAGTATCACCTGTTGTCTCCTCATGCCTCAGAGTCTGAACATTGTTTCATTATTGCATTACCTCATGTCACCAACACTGGCTGTGTCCAAAGAAACTCGCTGATACCTCGCTGCCCTCACTGCCCTGTAAATCTAAATAAACAAGTATTGGTTTTGTCTGTAGGTAACTCCTAATTAAAATAGTTTCATACATGCATCAAAACCAACAAATTACTTGGAACAAATTCAAGTGACCTTTTTAGAGGAAATCAAAGAAAATGTTAAGTCACTGCTTTGCTTATTTCTCAATAAAAATGAGTCAAAAGTTTAAATAAATAAAGCTTTGCTGCCTACTAAAAAGATGAAGATGAGGCTGTCCTAGTAGACGGGCCATAATGCAGTCATTGTTTTTGGACCTTGTTGTCTACATCCACATACAGTGCTCCCTATGTAGCTAAAATTGTTTAGCTTTTGGACGCACCCATTGTGTCTTGCCTACCCTAGTCATCTCTGTGTGTTAGCCATGATGTGTTAGGCATCAGTAGTTTTATGTGAATTTTTCTCAAGTGTCCGTTTTTATCCACCACATGAAATATTGATGAGTTGTTGTCTATGTATTTTTCTATCAAATCATTGTTAACAATGTAAATGTTGTTATTGTCACCTAAAGCTTTGCCATAGTGCCTTAAACTAATATCATGACACGATCAATAACCCGTTTCATTCGCAGGATGTTGTAGATACTCTGTGTGGAGCTGATGCAGCTTGTTTTTTAGATATTTATGTTGTACAGATGTACATTAGACATTGTTGAGGTGTGTAATATTGTTTTTGCCCCCTTCATGCTGACCTGCTGTTACAGGGACAGGTGGAGGAGGATCCTCTGGCAATCCTAAAGGCAGATCATACTGCTGCCGCCCATCATAAGGTCTGCTGTGTGTATATGTGTAGTTCATCTGCATAATCCCGCCCCCGACCCGCCCTGTCATATCCAACACGCCCTTGTGTTATGAATTGCTGTGTTCTCACCCTTCCCAATTCAACATTATACATGCTGAGTGACACCAAAGATGTTATAAGGGCAGGAAACGATCCATGTATGTGTACGAATTTACGTTTACATTATAAACGAACGCGAGAAACAGTAATGCCAAATATGGCGGCTAATCCCGCCTTGACTTTAAATAACCAATCGATACAATATGGTAGCCATCTGACCAGTGCTGTCAGATTTAATTCCTGTTTCGAAATATCTAAGAGGAATGTAGTCTTGAGCAACAGTTTATACAATTTTGATATTTCCCTGTTTAAGTAGACAGGAGCTGTATTTGCAGACAGGAAGTAGCCACATGGGGGAAAATGGCTGCTGATTATAGTTGCCCTAAAGGGACTTTGGTGACACTCAGATGGAAACCAATAGCAAAATAGACAATCATGGTAGTATAATGTGTTCTTCAGTGATGCCACAGAGTCCACTGTGTTTCTGTGCTCCTGAGGTGCATTGTGGGAATTTAGCAGCTCAACGAAACTAAAAGCAAATAAAAGCGATTCACTCAGCACGAGTCTCATAAACATGCAAATCTGGATTCATCTAACGTTAATAAGTATTAGATTGTTATTAACAGTTTTTTTTAACTGTGCTGAGAGTGGTTTTCCCCACCCATCCTCACCGTGTGTCACTGTACTTGTGGAGTGAACCAACTGACCTGAAATCATAACATGATACACTAACTTAACACGGATAGGAGACAAGCATGTGAACTGAAGCACAGCATCATTCCATCCACGGATCACTGATACACTATCTCCTAATGTGAGTCCATCAAAGCAGTGGAGTTCATGTTCAGACCAGCATGTGAAGATCAAGCCTCAGTGCAGTAAAGTCAGACATGCCCAGACAACCAGAAGACTCAACATCAGAAGATTCAGTAATCTGACTCTGTTTGTCATTTAAAGCCTGAGTTGACTTCATCCAGACCCTGTCTTACATGACAGCCTCCACCGTTTTGAAGATCATTTCTTACTGTTTGCTAAACGCCACCTTTTGTTTTACTGATCTGGGACCTGTTTGTACACCAAGCTTTGTTTTCAGAAGAGAAGTGGCAGGTCTCAGATCAGAGTAGAAAGACCATTTTTGTGTCAACAGTTTTTCAATTGATAGTTCTTCTCCAGTGCACCCATCCCATGAGTGCAGACCAATGCATGGAGTGGATTTGAAGCATGTCATTGATTTTTCTGAGCAAAGAAACTGTGTAAAGCTGTAAATATAAGGCTGACTGGTGTTTTTTCTCCACTGAAGGTAAAGACAGAGGAGCAGATAGCTGCAGAACAGGCCTGGTATGGCTCAGAGAAGGTGTGGCTGGTCCACAAGGATGGATTCTCTCTTGGTGAGTACAAAACCACCTAGGATGAACTTGTATAATTTGAAGACCACAAATTTGTTCAATACAACATGAAACAACATTCTTTATTCTTTCAAAGCTAAAGTGTATATTTTCTGTGCCACAAATGTCACAAAGTGAATTTGCACACATCAGCTTTATTGGTCTATAAAATTGCAAAATTTTCAAATAAAACTGAATATTGACAGAAACGAGATTTATTGCATTTTAATTCAACATAATGAAAACGTTTTTGGCTTTAAAATAATGGTCACTGATTTGTATTGTTTGTAGTTTATCAGGGACATCTATGAAGCTTTTGATTTCATGTTGTCTTGAACTTTGTCACATTGCCTATGAAATATCTTGTCCTGATATCTTTCCATAATAATGTTGTGTACATTGACAAAGTTCTCTGGTGTCCTCACAGCCACAGTGCTGAAGGCGGAGGCTGGCAGTCTACCAGAGGGGAAGGTGAAGATCAAACTGGAGCATGATGGGACAGTGCTGGACGTGGACGAGGATGATGTGGAGAAGGTCAGTTCCGTACGGTCTGATACAGTGTTTTTACAGAATGCTGGTCCTGCAGAAGAGGAATAAGAGTCACATATTCCCATTCACATTAAATTCAGAGTGATCTGGCTTCAGATAAAATCTGGTTTTTGTTGCCATGGCGATGTAGATTCAGAAGCAATGAGGTCATTGCTGTGTGTACCTCAATGAATCCATAGGTGTACAAGGATCATGTACAGGGCTATATATAGTCTGGCATTAAACCAGAGCAAAACAGTGGCTAGACACACAGGTGGGCCAAATATGATTCATAGAGAAACATAAAAGGTTTAGTCCAGCATTTAAGAGACAGACACTGATGCACTCACAAACGACTGGCCTTAGGGACTTAATAGAATATACTGGCAGCTCAGTGCTGCATTTATAAGGGTTTATACATCACCGCTGTCCCTTTATGAGACCTGTGCCGGGAGATATTGTCAGTTCACGTCTTGACTGCTGCAGTAGTTTAATTTGTATCGCTGTCGGTGAAGGGCAGCTTTGAGCTGATCATTTTTATAAAGTCAGGGTTGACCTTGGATGAAGTTTTTTTCCATCCGTTCGATTAGGGAATTGCAAAGCTGGATCCAGTGTGACAAGTTTAAATTGCATTAAAAACTTGGCATGAAGTCTTAAGGCTATTATGGCTGTGGCACATCATTTTAAAAATCTCTCATTCTCTCTCTCTTTCTCTCTCTCCTTCTTTAAAAGTAACATGACAGTGGTTTCCATTTTGTGCAGTGCATGCATATTTCAAAAGGTGTTTAAGGGTTTTAACAATCCTCCATCATGCACTTTGTAAGCTGTAAATAATTTCAACCTCACACCTCAGGCAAACCCGCCCTCGTTCGACCGCTGCGAGGACTTGGCGACTTTGCAGTACCTGAACGAATCCAGTGTGTTGCATTCCCTGCGCCAGCGCTACGGTGGAAACCTCATCCATACATACGCAGGGCCCAACACGGTGATCATTAACCCCATCAGCGCCCCCTCCATGTACTCTGAGAAGGTAAGAGTCCCAGTTCACACTTCTGTACCTGCAGACTCAAACGAGCGCCTTTAATTACCAGAATTATCTTTTACTACAACTTTGGCAGCAGTGAAATGCATTATGGGTAATGCACTGTAATGTCACTGTACCTTCATCAGTTAAATGCTATAGGAAGTGGGCAGCTAATGAGCTGTAGTGGATTTCATGCAAGATAAAACCAGCCATAAAATGTAATTATAAACCAGAAAAGTGTTTCTCATGGCCATTGGTTCTAATGAAGTGATTTTGCATTATGGATCAGGCTGATTATGTGTGGCAATGAGTGTTTTGTGCATTCTTAAACTAATGACATACATGAATATGTTATTGCACTTGTGCCAGAGAGAGTTTACTGCAGCCGCCTTTTCAAATTAACAGTTTATTGACTTTTCCTTCATTAGGAAATAATGTTTATGAGTTTACATTTTGCTTTAAGGTTTTCATTATTGACTTTTCTGTTGTATGAAAATGCCCTGTAATGCATTAGATTATTAGATTCTGAGCTTGGCCTGTAAACTAGAAGAAATAATGTTCTTCATCTAATTTAATATAATTTGTGCTTATTTTTTTGTGTTTTTTTTAAGAAGAGCCACAGAGATAACAAACATGTCTATAAGATATTTGAATATTTTAGTGTGTCTCTAAGATATTTTATCTAAATTTTACAAGGTCTTTTTTTCCTGTGCTTTCAGGTGATGCACATGTTTAAAGGTTGTCGGCGAGAGGACACGGCCCCTCACATCTATGCAGTGGCCCAGACCGCCTACAGAAACCTTCTGACCACACGGCAGGATCAGTCCATTGTGCTGCTGGGAAAGACCGGCAGCGGCAAAACCACCAACTGCCAGCATTTAGTCCAGTATCTGGTGTCCATCGCCGGCAGCACTGGAAAGATCTTCACTGGTACAAATCTTTCCAGAACTCCTCCAGCATGTTCTGCTATTGCCGTCACACTGATCTCTAGCTTGGGGTGAACTAAAATACTGGCTAACTATAATAACCAATACGATGACCAGTATTTTGAAATCTATTTAATTATAGTTCATGTTAGTAGTATAGCACTGCCTTTTAATTAAATCTAGTAATAAGAATAATTTTGATCACAAACATATTGTGCAGTCCTATTATCAGCAGTATATTTTCATCAGGTGCCATGCAGTTGAGAGAGAGAGAGAGAGAGAGAGAGAGAGTTGAGAAGATGGTGATCGATGAGAGCTTTGCTAATGACACCCATTAAAACACCCTGATAATTAGCCATCATCAGAAACTGCTCAGCCTCTGCTTAGCCCATAATGACCTAATGAGGACTACAGTGATCATTAACAATGCTATTAAAGAGGCCATGATGTTATCTGCATGTTTACGTCTGAATGCTGGACCTGGAGCTTCTCTTCTGGTGCAGTTTGTGTGCACAAGTGAACCTGTTTAGCTGGAGTCAGTTAAATATTACTGTGCCGTGTGTGTGTGTTGTTCAGCTGAGAAATGGCAAGCGGTGTACACAATCTTAGAGGCTTTTGGAAACAGCGCCACTTCCATGAACACAAACGCCAGCCGCTTTTCCCAGATCGTCTCGCTGGATTTTGACCAGGCTGGTCAGGTGGCCTCTGCTTCCATTCAGGTTTGTGGATATTTCAGTTCTCTAAGCACTGGGTACAAATAAACAAATGAAATAAAAAAAAATTGTAAAAAAAAAAAAAAAAAATCATCTATATGCTAGTGTTCTACTACACTTTGACAGAATGCTGTTTTAGTAAAATTGCAGATTTGGAATTTACATTCACTTCTACAGAAATAAAACGGACCAAAAAATATTGATGACTCATCTTGCACTACACAGATTTTTGTCCAATCAGATGCTCTGTAGAATGTAAATGTCTTTCTCCCTATACCAAATTCATAGCTGCTTTAATAACTCTTTCTTTGGTTTTGGATTCTGCAGACCATGCTGCTGGAGAAGCTGAGGGTGGTGAAACGACCAGAGTCTGAATCCACGTTTAACGTCTTCTACTACATGATGGCTGGGGCAGACAGCACTTTGAGGTAATTGTCTTTAGACTGAAACCAATGTACTTTTGCCTAATTAATTTTCACATTTAATATATGTGGAAACAAACTTTTCTAAACAACTTAGAAAGCTTACAGTTGTTGGGTTCCACTCTGGAGGGCCCTGCCTGACTTTATAACCGGACTTTATCCCAATTTTCCTGCAGAACGGAGTTGCATTTTAACCATTTTGCGGAGAACAGCGCTTTTGGTATCGTGCCTCAGTCTAAGGTTAGTTTAACAAATGATCAAACTATTTATTAGAGGCTAAAGGAGCACATGCCTTGAAAAGAGCCTAAAAGTATTTCTTAATATCAGATATCACAGTTTTATTGAAATTAAGCACATTACCAACCTTATTTTGTGTGTGTGTGTTTGTGGGTGTGTGTGTTTGTGGGTGTGTGTGTTTGTGGGTGTGTGTGTTTGTGGGTGTGTGTGTTTGTGTGTGTGTGTTTGTGTGTGTGTGTGTGTGTGTGTGTGTGTGTGTGTTTGTGTGTGTGCAGTCTGAGGACAAGCAGAGGTCATCTCAGCAGTTCACTAAACTGCAGGCAGCTATGAAGGTTCTGGGCATCTCCTCTGAGGAGCAGAAAGCTCTGTGGCTCATTCTTGGGTCCATTTACCATCTCGGAGCTGCAGGGGCTACAAAAGGTAAAAGAACTCTTGCCTGTTTAAGGATGCTGGTCTGTTTATTTGTGTTCACATCAGGATCCCAGCTAACAAATTCAGATTGTAAGAATGTTTAGCTAACATTTTCATTAAGTTACAAAAATGTTAAAAATATTATTTTGAATGTTCTAGGAATGCATTAACATTATTGCTTGGTTATAAGAATGTTGTTCAAACTTTTTAGTATTTTGTAACATTTTTAAAACATTCCACTGACAAATAAAGAATAACTTTTTTATAATATTATATAGCATTAAAGACGTTCTACGTACTACCATTACTGCAAAAATGTTTTTTGAGAGAACTTACAGAGAACCACCTCAGACTTCGTTTGCTATTCAACACTAATAGACCTTTATTTTACCACCATCAAGACATCTGTATCAAATTTTACAGAGTGTGATGTCTTTGTATTATATTTCTAAGTTGTACTTGACCATGTATACAGCAGGGGGCAGTATTGCTCTGCCTTTTTGTTTTTTGGGGGCTAGTTACTGTAAAGTCTATTGACATTCTGTTTATTATGGGCCAACATTGTCAATAAACGATAAAAATAAAGAGCAGTGACTTAAAACAGAACATAAAACTATTTAAATATTAGAAATATTAATGAAACGTGTAAATAAGTGTATATATCATGTCATAATATACAAATAACTGCTATTGATCAGTTTTAATCTATTAACAGCTCATACAAAACATACAGTCAGCCCCTCTGCTCTGTCTATATCATCTGCCATTAGATACTTAATACTAATTAAAGTGATAGAATAAACCAATTCATGTATTAATGTACAGTAAACATGACAATAATAACAATAAGTATGAAAGATCCAGCCATACTGTAAATATGTGAATGTGTGTGCTAACCAATGGGATCTTAGTTCCCTATTCATACAACACTGAAGAATGTCTCTTATGTTCTAACCTCGCTTTCTCTGTTTGCATGTTGCATGCTGCGTTACAAGCAGAGGCTGATGAAGGTAAAGAGAATAAATGTTAAATATTAGCACACGCAAACGCCTCATTTGTGTGTGTGTGTGTGTGTGGTTTTATGCTGTTTTCATCATTGCCAGCCATTTCCATTTTCATTGTCTGCTTGCTTGCTTTTAGTCTCTGCTGGGCTTCTTTATTTTCAGAGGTTTGTAACCATGTCTTACACCCTCTTGAAGCTCAGATAAAGTTTGGCAGGAGTATGTACTGCTGAGGAGTGGAGTAACTTTGTTGTGTTTTAAAGCTGTCTGATGTTTCTCCATGTTGTTGACTTTTCATTCCTGCAGTGCTTTTCTGTCGTTAAGACGCAAATAAAAGACAGTTTCCTGTTCTTGTTTATTTTCCGCATTCATCTGTTCCACCAGAGGCCCGTGTTATTGTCTCTCTTTCTGCGACCTCTTCTGGTTGAGGAGACTTTACTGTGGCTTGTGTGTCACTCTGCCTGCTTTTAACTCTCTGTGGTTTGTTCTGGGGTCAGTCTGAACAATATCCACTGCAAACAGTTAAAAACCCCAGAAAATTAAATGGTGTAACATTTTCTGTGATGGCTGAACGCTAAAACTCACAGCTGTCGTCAAACCGCTTCAGAAACTTGTCTTTTGTCTCTTACCCTTCAATTTCGGTGATGAATGAAAAGTGCCCGTAAATAAGATTCTTGTAGCTTAATAGGTAGAGCTTTACAGTTCAAAGGTCATAGGTTTGAGTCCCTAAAAACACATTCTGATAAAACTTACAGTAACTTACAGTTTGTGTTAACAGCAAGTGTTTGCCAAAAGCATAAATGTAAATGTAATATATCTTGGCAGTGGATTTGTGCAGATGATCCTACAAGAGCCCACAGCTATCAGTGCTGTTTGGATGTTGTGTGTGCTCATGCCGTCCCTGTGTGTTTAACAGCGGGCCGGAAGCAATTCGCACGTCACGAATGGGCCCAGAAGGCAGCTTACCTCTTGGGCTGCTCTCTGGAAGAGCTCTCATCTGCCATCTTCAAACATCAGCCCAAAGGAACCACCCTGCAGAGGTCCACCTCATTCCGCCAGGGTCCAGATGATGTCGGGACAGGAGACAACTCTGGTAAAGATCTTTCAGAATCTGACAATCTGAGAAATCGTAATCTGAACCATTTGATGGAAAGAATGGGGGGTCTGTAGCATGGCAGTTTAATGAATTGTGAATGGTGGCTTTTGCAGTATTAAGATTATAAGAAGTGTTTGTCTCACAGCTCCAAAGATCACAGCTCTGGAGTGTCTGGAGGCTATGGCTGCTGGGCTGTACTCTGAGATCTTCACACTGGTCATCTCACTTGTTAACCGGTAAATCCAATTTCCTACCGTAGTCAGGACATTAATTCCCTGTATGTGATTGTTTGATGTTTAGCTGCAGATAAGTTCTGAATTTGTTTAAACGTGAAGTGTCATGTTTTGATATTGATATGTCTTAGCCTTATGTGCAGAGGCAACCGTAGACCCATTCTTTGGCTCAGCCAATAGTGTGAGTTTAGGGCGGGGCTACCTGTTTGTCCAACCAATGGACTGAGTGTTCAAGAAACCTGCTTGGCTGGACAGATTTATATGCACTAGAGATTTTATAAGTTTTATACGTTTACTAGAGATTTTAAATAATTTATTTTTCAAAGGATTGTAAAGATCGGTGCTGGAAACTTTTAAGCTTTTAACTTTTAGAGGGTCTGCATCTCAGGTTTATTTTTTTAAGTCAAAAAGCAATAGTGTCAGCAAATCTAACCTACATTAAATATGTATCCGTTGTTTTTGGGCTGCTTTAGAGCGTTGAAGTCGAGTCAGCACTCTCTGTGTTCTCTGCTTATTGTGGACACGCCCGGATTCCAGAACCCAAAGTTAGCCAAGCGGGACCGTGGTGCCACCTTTGAGGAGCTGTGCCATAACTATGCCCAGGAGCGCCTCCAGACGCTTTTCCATGAACGCACGTTTGTACAGGAGCTGGAGCGGTATAAAGAGGTGCAATAACCCTAAACCAGAGCGAAATTCTGCCCCATCACAAACACCAACCAATGTCAAATCACTCCTTTAAATTTAAACTCATCTTAATTAATTCTTTCCTGATTAAATCCTGTTTAGCCCATCATAAATCCTGTTTAATCCAAGGACTTTGAAATGATCATGGGCAAAAAAAAATCCTTGATTATCATGCTTCAGTTTTAGACTAATTTTTATTTCAGATTTTTATCTGAAAATGTTATGATCACTGGGCTATAAAATCCTGGAAGATGAGAAAATCTGATCGTTAGCTTTGAATAGTTCTCACACAACTGTAACATGAATTCCGATCACAATAATAGCTGAATAATATTCCCTCTGTCCTTGTGTAGGAAAACATAGAGCTTGCATTAGATGACATAGAGTCCAGTACATCACTCTCTGTAGCGGCTGTAGACCAAGCCTCAACTCAAGCATTGGTAAGCAACTATCTCAGTCTCCTTCTAACCCTCAACCTCTTCTCATTATGACCTCCTCACGTTTTTGCAGTGCTTCCCAGACAGTCCCAAATCAAATCTTTTATGGAGTATGTGTGCCTCTCAGTTTCTGTAGATGTTGAAAAATGTAAAAGTTGATGAATTTGTGTGTTAAAGTGTCAGAACTTGGCCTCAAAGTTTATAGTTGTGTCAGGAATGTGGTTTTCAGAGATATTAATGAGACCGGAGAGGGGGTTGTTTTTGTTATTATTCTATTAATTTTATTTGAAATTTAATTAAAGTAAAAGCAGTTCACAGTTTGTCAGACACACACTTTTAAAAACGAAGCAATTAAAAGTTTACGTTAAAACAACCCTGATAATTTAATTGGTGTTTATTTGTCTCTGGTGGAATTAGCAGAGACAGCAAAAACATTCTGATAAATGTGAAAAGTAATATACAAAGACAGACAGATATGCAAACATATTCATAATTCTTCATAATTGCTGCAAGTCATTTTTCTGTACTGCTCCGTCCACAGTTATTCCACAGATCCTGCTGAGTGTCAGTGCTGTAACAGGGAGAAGCAGCCATTACTGGTTTTAATAGCTTAAGTGAACAGACAGTGTGTAGGGTTTAAAAATGCCTGCCTGACTACTGTGCAGTACTTCCTTAATACAGACCTTTAATGAGGAACCCAAGACTAATAGCTCATCATTTCTCCCCCTCGTTTTCCTCTCTTTTATTTTATAAAGGACAGTAATTGCTTTCATGTAATGACTAATGTTGTGTTTGAGGCCATTATCGAAATCTAAAATGAAAAGTAAATTAAACAATACACGGCCTTGATGAATGAAAAAGGCTTGGATTGCGAATAAACAAATCTCTTGAGAGAGACTAAGCTTGTTATGGTTTTAATGCATATTAGGTGAGTCATTAGACTCGGTTGAAGTCATAATGGCAAAGAATTTGTTTAACCTTGCAATGAGTCAAATAAATGTATAGTGCTTTGGAACGTTTAGTATTGCATATGAAGTTGTTTTTTTGTTACAGGGCATAACAGAGAAGAATTTGTGAATAGGAGTTTGAAATAGATGCATGTTTAGAAGGTGCATGGATTAAATACAGTGGGAAAGATCTCAAAATCTGGTGACTTCTCCAGGATTTGACCCAGGAACCTTTAGCTCCTGAGTGGGCTTGGATTAGGTTCTAACAGAATGTTCATGCACTTGTTTAAATGTGTGTGTGGTTCAGGTACGGACCCTGGCCAGGACAGATGAGGCAAGGGGTCTGCTGTGGCTGATGGAGGAGGAAGCTCTACAGCCTGGAGGCTCAGAAGAAACTCTTCTGGAGAGACTCTTCAGTTATTACAGCCCTGCAGAGGGAGAGAGCAAAGGTCAGAACTCACTAGACCTCCTACACATGCATGCCATGGAGTAGACTTTTACCTCATGCAACCTCACACCCTCAATGTACCTCACAGGCCCTGCCCTGCTTCTGAAGAGTGAGAAGACGCATCACTTCCTGTTGGGACACAGTCATGGCACTGACTGGGTGGAGTACGATGCTCTGGGTTGGTTGAATCACGCCAAACACAACCCCGCCTCTCAGAACGCTGCGATTCTATTGCAGGACTCTCAGAAGTAAGAATCAACAGTAAAATACGATATCTGCTATTGATTGAAAGATCACCACATTTACATTGTACAGCAGTGTTGTTAAAATAAAGAATTGTGTAAGAACAAAACAGGTCATTTCTTACTCATTTTAAACATGTTTGTATTTAACATGTGGAGGCATGAACTGAAATCACTCATACTGTATGTGCTCTGATCTTTCTCTTCTGCAGAAAGAACATCAGTGGTTTGTTTATGGGGCGTTCAGGAGGGGCCACTGTGTTATCGGGCTCCATCGCCGGGCTCGAGGGCGGTTCACAGCTGGCTCTGCGCAGGGCCACAAGCATGAGGAAGACCTTCACCACTGGAGTGGCGGCTGTCAAAAAGAAATCCCTCTGTATTCAGATTAAACTGCAAATGGTCAGTACTAAAGATGAGTAAAACTATTGTACAGTGGGCTGCCTTAATAACTAAGCAAGTCTTAGGGAAACATAATTATAATTGTATAATTAGGCTGGTGTTTGGTTTACCAGGCCCTGTGTTTTACTTTTTTAAATGTGTTTCTTAGGCATTTACGTTAGACACACTTTAGTGTTCAAAAAGGCTAAAGGGAAACAATATTATAGAAGTTTATGCATGGAATGGATTGCAGGGGTATTGTTTTTAAAAGCTGAACAGTTTTAACCAGCTGTGGTAAATGTTGTGGTAGGTCGCTGAAAAGCTCAACATTCGACTGGCAAAATGTCAGCCTGTTTGTTTGTGACTGTATCTCCAGCCCTGGGCGAATTAAGCATGTTGATTAAAGCACTGCATTTGAAAATATTAAAACTGAAAAACAATAAATGTCAAATACAGTCGACCAAAACCAACAGACCATGTCAATTGTTATCTTGTAGGACGCGCTGATAGACACGGTGAGGAGGTCCAGGGTGCACTTTGTCCATTGTCTGCTGCCCAAGGCAGAAGCTCTTACTGGGGATTTGAAGGTTCTGGGAGGACCCTCACCTCGCTCTGGGGACACAGAGACGAATGGAGAGAGCTGTGACATGGGCCTGATGCAGCTGGATTTGTGCTTGCTCCGAGCACAGTTACGTGGATCCAAACTGCTGGATGCTCTGAGAATCTACCGGCAAGGTAAGAGACATGAGATGTGTGGGCTGAACAGACTGAACGACCCACGTCCATCGATCTGTGACCTTTGTTTGAGGGCAATATATAAAAATCTGTGAAGAGAGATGTGAAATTTCACCTTCTGTCATTGATCTGGTGTTTTGGATTATCTTGTTCTTCTCCAAGGGTTTGTTGACCTTTTAGAGTTTGCAAAGACTTTTTTAGCCGCAAACTTCAAAGCAATGTAGACATCATCGTTTAGACATTCATCTGATTGTTTTGCGCTGACTGACTGTTTTAAAAACATTGCATCAAGATCAATTAGAAGTTAGCAAGAGAACAAAATGTGTCCGCAATATTTGCTCCCGACCTCCTGAGTCATTCTCTCCTGACCTATCTGGAGAACATTCTCAAGATAAGTGACTGGCCGATGGTCTAATCATTGTCTCTGCTGAAGCTCAGTGGATTCCTATAATCTCTCGGTTGGACACACATCTTTTACTCTTGTTGTGTGTCTGTTCCTTCCTCAAGGTTATCCTGATCATCTGGTCTTCTCCGAGTTCCGCCGTCGATTTGATGTTCTGACCCCCCAGCTGACGAAGAAACATGGGCGAAACTACATCGTAACCGACGAGAGGAGGGTAAGTGTCCTATTATCGTGTGTTCGTGAGCTTGTTGTTACTCTGTGAGCTCTGCTTAACTCGTCCTCCACGAGCTGCTCTTCTGTGTAATTGATTATGACAGTGCTGAGGGCAGAGAGCTGTGTTGTTGATAAATGGGCTGTATCACACATCTTCTTCCTCTTAATCTCAGGGCCGCTGGGGTGACAGGGCAATAAAGGCTTTAATCAGAGACCAGAGTGACGACTCTATCAGCAGCATCCTGTCCTGTCACTGACCCTGTTTCTGTTATTCAGTCTTAAAGGGCTCAGGGCTTTATTGTGAAGAAGATCTAAATATTTTAACATAAACTTAATGTGCATATAATATGTGTGTGTGTGTGTGTGTGTGTGTGT
>JAZGTK010012505.1:0-14890 GCA_036877625.1 Ambastaia sidthimunki
AAGCAGGCAGAGTTAGAGGCGGAGCAATGGAAGGAGGAGTTAAGGAGGCTGCAAACGCACAACTGTGATCAAAGTCAACAAATTCAACAGCTGCGACAGGACAGACAAAACACCCAGGAACAAAACAACAGGTCCAGAAAACACATACTTAATCACATAACAAAGTCTCCAAAAAGAATGCTTACACATAAAGAACGTCATAATTTCAGATGGTTGAGCTACAGCTGTGTGATTGGTTGAGCTGCAGTCATGTAATTAGTTAAGAAGCAGCCGTGTGATTGGTTAACATGTAGCTCTGTGATGGGTTAACATGCAGCCGTGAGATTGGTAGAGATGCAGCCCTGTGATTGATTAAGATGCAGTTGTGTGATTGGTACAGCAAATGTGATGGTTGTTTTAAACAAGAGTTCTTCAAAGCCTGCTTACATCCCAGAACAGCTGAATCAGTTACACTCATGGCTATCTAAAACAGCCAATTAGATTACAGGAAGTTTAATGAAAGACTTGTGTTTTGTCAGGCTGCAGCATGAGGTGAGTTTATTACAACAGCAGCTGTCAGAGAGCAGACAGCTGCTACACTCCCTACAGTGTGAACTACAGCTGTACCAGCGAGTATCTGGAGGAATAAAAAGCGCCCCCATAGGTATGACACCACAGTGAAGGGCAATATGATCGTGGATTGTTATATTGCAAATAGAATCATCAGGTATTATTTCTTGTTCTCTCTCTCTCTCTCTCTATCTTTAGGGTGTAAGTGTAAAGTGCAGTACTCCTCAGTGGAGTTAGGGGATCTGTTGGTGGAGGTTCGGGCTCTAAGGGCCCAGCTGGAGCACAGTGTTCAGGAGAATGGCGCTCTCCGTGCTCAGTTGCAGAAACAGCTGGATCAGTTTGTCGAATTTCGTCCGTCTCCCATCATTCCTGCCAGTCCGCTGAGAGATGCACTGCACCGCAGACAGTTTCTCCATGGTAACGTGCATGTTATTTTCCTGCTTTTGTATTGCTTGTGTAATATAAACACTAAGGTATGTGGTTTGGTGTATGGAGCGTGTTTACGCATTTCGCATATGTGTAAATGGACGAGTGTGTGTGTTCCACAGACCCGTCTCCGTCTCCTCCAGTCAGAGATGTAGGTCCGTTTGCTGCTGCATCTCTGTACTCTCCACACTCAGAGCTGGAGGAAAACACGAATGGTGTGATTATACTTTCATTGTGTATAAAAATGTAACACAACTTTTAATAAGTAAACAGGGTCTTGAAAAACATTAAATCATTAATATCAAAACAGAAATGTGTTTCTTTTACTTCAAAAACATTATTCATATTTCAGTTAGAAGTGTGATTGACAGGTGCATGAGATATAACTGTAACTACAGGAGGTCTGTCACCTTTATCTCAGACTCAATGGAACCTCATGGCTATCTGGAAGGAGACGCTCCGGATGGCTCATTTGCTAACCGTAATGGGCGTCATGCAATCGGGCACATGGACGACTACAGCGCGCTGCAGCAGCAGATGTTGGAGGGCAGCGGGCTGCTGCAACGGATGGAGTTGTCACTACAGTCATGCCTCAACAGTGCACTGCTGGAGATCAATACCGGAAAGGTGATGCTGAATTCCTGCTGAAAAACCAAAGCATTTTCACAAACAGCAGTTGAAGTAGATGTTCCATCTCTTTTAGACTCTGCAGTACGAGGCTGTGAAGACGCTGCTCTCAGACACCAAGACTTTGCGTCAAATTCTGGATGAGGCCATATCCCTGCTGAAGATGTTTTGGCGGGCGGCGCTGCCGAGCAATGATGTCCCCGGCCACCTCATCAAGAGGGTTGGAACCTAAACGTTATTTTAGAAATGAAGTTTATTTCTAGAATTATTTCCTGATTTTGGAAGTGTGCTGCATTACAGGAACAGTCCATGCGTGAAGAGATTCATTCGCTGCGCTTGCGGATAGCTGAACAGGAGGACGTTCTGCAAGGAACCATCCAGCGTTTGCGTAGCACCAGTCGCACTAAAGAAAGCATGGAGACTTTCATTTTTAATCAGCGTGAGTCTAAACCTTGTCAAGCATTCCAGTTTCTTATTTACATTTATTCATTTGGATATTCCTTTTGTCCAAAGTGAAGTACAAAGAGAGAGAGCATTTAACATTATCAAACAAAAACAAACAAGCCTAGTTTACAATGCTACATTTACAAGTAGGAATAGTTCTGATGCTAGAGACAAGATGAACAGTACATTTACATTTATGCATTTAGAAGACGCTTATATCCAAAGCATCTTAGAAGGTGAGGAAAACAATGAAGCGATATATCACAGGGAGGCAATAACATGAAAGTGCTGTACAAAGTTACAGTGTTACAATGTTGCAACAGTTGTTTAAGACAATACCTGTTGAGGGAAAGAGAAAAGAGGTTACAAGTTTTTTTGAATAGGACGAGCAGTTAACATTTACTAATTTGGCAGAACGTATACAAGGTATACATTTTTTCCCTGGGCTCAAACCCACAACGTTTGCGCTGCTAACGCAATGCTCTACCAGTTGAGCTACAGTTAACACATTTTTGTCAAATATTCACTGAAGGGATCGTTTTTAGCTGTTTTTTGAATATTGTAAGGGATGCGGCTGAACGTGGTTTGGAAGATCTTTGCACCAGCACTGAATTGTGAAGGTAAAGGAGAGTGAGGAGAGTGATTTTGTGGCGTTTGAAGAAGCTACCACAAGGCGCCACTCATTTGCTGACTGGAGGGTCCCCCTTTTATATGCAGGCAGTTATGACTTGAATTTAATATGAGCAACAGCTGGTAGCCAAGATAAGAGGCATAAGGAGAGGTGTGATATGTTCTTTTTCTGCTGGATGTATAGTGTATATACATGAATGTATACACCTGGATTTCCCTGCTGTTGTATAGTGCAACTCTACATGTGAGCTAGTTGTCATAGTATGATAAGGTTTCTGGTTGTTCTTGTTTTTTTTATGGTTGTAAAAGCATGTTGGACTGTGAAATTGTAGAGTGGGCTGGAAAGACATGAAGCTCTGCCTTAGCTAGGTTAAGTTATAGATGGTGTTTTCTCATCCACGCTAAGATATCATCCAGACAGGCTGTGATGTGTGGAAGAAGAAAGGGTTTCTTTAGTAGTTTTTCTCATAAAAGGTTTCCCTTAATTTAAGACACAGAAATACTTTTTACTAGCCAAATATCTAAAACTGTAATGTCATTGTTCAAAATATATGCTCAATAGTGACCAGTCAAATGCTAAGGGTCACAGGCCCATTGTATCATGAGTTTTGTAAAATTGTGTTTTGTAGTTTTAGATTTGGTAAACTTCAGGAAATGTGTCAAAGTATAATGATTTCATAGCTTTAATTATGCTTCTGATTTACAGTCTCAAGGACTCGAGACGTGTTGAAAAAAGCCAGAACCAATCTAGAGGTAAGTGAATCCGTATCAGGTAGTGGTCGACAACACAGAGAAATTTGTGATCATTTTCAATAAAATCCTACAAGTGCACTTGGGAAACTTGTACCTCTCAGTCAGGCATTCATTATTACAGCTGTTCAATTATTACTTACATTACATTATTACTAATGTGTTCAAGTTGGAAAAATAACACAAAAGTAGCATAAAACCAAATTTAAAAGCATAAAACCAAACCAATTTAAATAAATAAATACAACAGTACAACAAAAATACAATGTAAAATTTATTCATTCCTTAAAAACATTCATTTAAACATTCATTACCCTTGACAACAGACTGGCTTTCAACCATACCGGAAATCAACACACCCTGTGTGACGATGCAACTTTTTGAATTTAGATTTTCATTCATGTGCTCAAGGCTTATAATTACAATATTTCTGACTCCACTTAAAGGGAATGTTTGTTAGCTCTGTGTTCTGATAGTTTTCATTAAATCCACTAGCATTAGTCCTGCATTCTGTGTGATAGTTTGTTTACTGCTCTTTCATTTCTCTTTTTTCTCTTTTCCTCTGTGTCTAGAAGAATGAGCTCAGGATTTCCCCTCTAAGCTCCTCCTCTTCCTCCCTTTGCCATGGTAACGATCTTTTTGTACTAAGTGCATTCTCATCTGTGCTTCCCTTATGCTGCTTCTGTCATCAGCCCAACATATCTGTGCATATATACACTATTGTTCAGAAGTTTAAAAAATTCTTTATTCATATTTGTTTCCACATTTTAGAAAAATACTAAACTCGTATGTGTCTTTGGAAATTATCCTGCGACCACATTACAAAATTCAAAATTCTCAGTCACACTGAGATGCTTTTAAACAGTATTGACAAGTTCTCATCTAGGTTCTAATCAATTCTAGGCTTTGATTGGCTGCTTTTTCTACATTATTTGGTCTGAGAAAATGTTTGTTAATATTGAAGCATTGTTTATGAGTCAGAAATAATAATTATTTATTATTAATTATTATTAAAAAGGATAAAGAAGGTTTGTGTACATGGCAAGAGAAAGGTCAGAAACAGATATTAACAAAGATAAGCGGAAAAAGATACAAATGTCGAAATAAAAAGGCACTGTGAAGCATTTAACTGACCATACCCCTAACCCTTACATATAAGATAAAACATTTTTAACATTTTGAAACATTTCAAATTTTGATGGCAGTGTGAACATTGTCTAAGATGGCTACTTACCAAATACATATCTAATTATTAAGCAATTATCTGGCATTTTAAACCCACTAATTCAGCTTTGTGTAATTTGCTATGTGAATGAACCCTAGAAAAGCACTTTTATTTTTCTTTTAACTTGCAATAATGTTTGGTTATTTTTATTTATTCATAATTGTATTTTAAATCACATTTTAATTGGTGTTTTTCACTTTGTTATGCAGGCAAAATGTTCAAAGGTGTTTGTGCAGATGCTTCTGAATGAGGTCTTGTGAAGCCCCCACATTCAGAGGTCACCGTGAAAACAGCCAATCTTCAGCCTGTCAGAGAAAACCTTCTGCCTCGTTATACCAGCTGGCACAACCAACCAACCAACAACTCTGATTCACCCGCCTTATCAAAATCTCTTTAACCATTTCCTGTCCTGTTTCGAGAGGAGAAATGATAAAGTTCTCGCCTGTTTGCCATTAAATGCGTTGTTTTCATGGTGAACAGTGGCCTGTCAGCAGTATTGCAAGAACAAAATAATGAGTCTCCGAGTCAAATGTTCTTTAAAATTCTCTCACCACTCTGAGATATAAACTGACTGCCACACTCACCCTGATGGTAAAGGAGAGCTGTAGTCTCATGTGATGTCAACACCTGACCAGCACCAACTAAAGCATGTGCAATAAGTTCATGTGAATTTCCACTAGATGCTTTCATCTGTTTTTACGTGCTTGACAGGAGAATTATTAATATACTTATTATTCTTCGCTGATGCTGATGAAAATGGAATGTTTAGTATTTGCATGGCAGAATTATAATAAAAGTAGCATCTCTTTGTGAGGTGAGGTTCACCAAAATGTGCCAAAGTTTGAATGGTTATATTTCCTCATTTTGCCAACGGTGACATTGCTAAAGGTGTTTATGTTGATGCCTTTATGCGAATTGTTTCAAATAATCTTGATACCAATGTAATTTTAACTGGAATTGGACTGGAATTCTGAAGATGACCTTCAGGCATTATGCCAGCAATATGCAATCTGTGTTGCTCAGTAAATGCATGGATTGTTGATAAGGAATCACATTAAAGAAATTTACAAGTTTTCACAGTTAAAAAACAACTGAAATAAGTTGCCATTGCTTGCTGCATGGCAGCATTATACAAATACAATCAATGCCAGTGTTCTCTACATTTCTAAAGATGACTAACTTTGACTAACCCTAACTTTGGCAGGATGTTGGTGGGACCAAAGCTAATGATGTTACGATCATGTTGGCATTCGCAGATTCCTCAGCTGCTCTTAATTTGACTGCTTTCATGTACATATGTGACTGCTGTAGTTTTGTGATGTGGTTCACTATTCACTTGCAGTATAAACCAGTTTTCAAAACATGCTGTTGCACAAGCTGTGCAATAGCTACTTTAAACAGACGAATTTACATGTAATGAATCGTCTGTTATGTTCTTTGCACCAATCGAAGTATCTGTTGAAGTTGCCTAAAATATTGTGGTTGCCTTGCCTCAAATTTCTTTGCATAGAATGAAAACTTGAAGCTTGTAAGCGATACTGCTAGTGAATGCTGCTTTGCCTTTAATAGCCATGTAAGCAAATGTTCTTCTGTGAAAAATGCAATATCAAGCTTAGACCTTTGTACCATTGTGTTTGGGCCCTACATCAGAACCAAAAATAATTTCTCAAACTAAAGAAAACGTATGTGATTGTTTCGGAGAAAAAAAAACAGTTAAACAAGAAAGTATTGGAAAGAAGCGTGTTGGTTCTGAAACTTGTATAGTATGTATGTAATGCTCAATTTTTGCCATAGTTACTGATCTGTGTACGAAAGGTGCCGACACAAGTAAACCTCAATCTTTGTGTCTGATCAGTGTGTTGAATTATAAAATATGCTTTTAAAATTAAAAGGAGTAAACAGCTAATGCAGTCATTGTGCAGTGTCATTTTGTGTATTGTTGCATGAATGTAAACAAACAAACATGAGAGAAACAAACATTTTAATAAGATAAACACCCCCTCATCGAAGATGTTTAACAAATTATTCACTGCATACAACCACACAAAAGAAAAAGTCTGGATTTGCCAAATATTTTATTCTGTAACAGCACTAAAACTGCTCGGTTTTGTTACTGATGTCCACTGACTTTTGTCATGTCACAAATAAATTTGAATATGACCACTTTGGGCTTTGCCTCACACTATTTGACTGATTAGCTTTGGCATGAATAAATATATTCTATAACAACACACTATTTTAACTCACAGCATTGAAAAACATTTGTAAAATTATGAGTATAATAAAAGTAAAATATTTAAAACAGACAAACATGTTTGTGTCTTGTATAATATAGGAACTATTTGTAACAAACAAAATACATTCTTGTCCGCATGATAAAAGCTTGTTCATTTGCATGTTTGTCTGATTCGTCTGCTATCCTTTCACAGTGAAACAATGCTAAAGTGCTTATTTGCACAGCATCCTGCTAAAGGAAAACACATGGTGTAAAACTCAACATCATTTTGTGATGTTGCTGGGAACGTTTCTTTAAAAACAACTGTTAGATTTAATTAATTCATAAAACCCTGTGGTTCACTTTTGTTTAAATATAACCCTACTGGGCTGAAAGCAAACCCAACTGTTTATTGAACAGTATGCATCTGTTAACGCATGATCAATGTATCTGGAGCAGTTTACAATATAAAAGACAGTTAACATGCTGGATCTGAGGATTGTAATCGCAAAACGCTGGACCTAAAACAAACTCAAAAGTAAGAAATTTTGATTGCAACAAGGGAATGCATGCACACACACACACAAACACGCACATATACACACTGTTAAAGTCTAAGATTGACAGTTGTCTTATGAATTGTGGGTTGATCTCTTCTGCAGTGGATAAGTTCATTAAATGGGTTTGTACAGCAGAGAGGTCACATATTTCTTCTTGTAACGGTGGGTAGCGCTGAGAACCATCACACCATCCTAAGAGGAAAAATAACACTATTATTAAATTAATAATATCAATTATTATATTAAAGTGCCTTAAGTACCACACTGCCTTTATTTTATTCTCTGTGGTCTACTAATAGCCTTAGAAAGGGTGAAAGGGTTAGCTAATGGAACTTTATTTATATATCATATTTTATATACATTTAACTTCAATCATGCAATCCTTATGGTGGGATCTAAAGGAAGGCAATGGAACATTTTTACACAACCTGGCACTGCACGTCTTGCCGCCCCCAAAGCCATATTTATGGCTTGTTAGCTCTAGTAATCCTGCCTAAACCTAACATATTGTGAGATTTGGGGGTGGGGTTAAAAAGGTAACTGCTTAAAATAAGGTGTGGATCTTCCGCAGAGATCGTCTTTAGCATTGCTATGATGTTATAATCACACACTTTTTGAAAAGTTGTATTCTGAACTTACTGTTTTTAAAATAACAGCTGTTTTTTTTTTTAAGTTTAAGTTTAGAGCTCTGAAACTTACAGGATATTTTTATAGTATAACTGTTAAAAGATTAAGAAATTGAATTATCAGTTCAGAAACCCTTTAATTCAATTTAAAATTAAAATTTTCTATAGCATTTTCTCACATTCGTCTCTACTGTCTGTGTAATAAGGGAAAGCAAAAAATTATGAAATCTACACAGAATTCAGGGAAGGGGAATTTAGCATGTCTTAGGACTATGGAACAAAACTGCAGTACCTGACAAAATACCAAGTCGAAACAGGAGCAAACTTCACTTCACACAGAAAGGTCTTCTGGCTCAGCCAGAATATTATAAAATATATTGGTATATTTTCCAATAATAATAATAATAATGTGCATATAAGATGAACATTAATGGTACTATTGTAATTATAATTGTCTGATTTAAATCCGTTTCTAAATAGAAAGACAACTGAATTAATGACAACTATAATAAATGTAAAGAAACAGACACAAATCAGAAATCTGCTCTGACCTGCCTTAGTGGTTTATGAGATGATAATGTATCCAGAGAGCATAATAAAATGTTTTTTTACTTTGAGACATTTAGTCAGTTAACATGGTAGACGACAGTTTATCATATTAAACCAGACACACCTTTCCAGATTACATGGGCCAAAAAGAGAGAGATAATATATAAACAGAATAATGATAACATACATCAGAAATTTGCAATAATACCATAAACTGTAAATAAAATGTACATTAGCATTAATTAATTGAGGAAAAAAAATAGGGAAGGATCTACAGTAMAAGACTGTACACATACTGATCAGACACATACTGATTAAACGTATAACTTGAATGCACTGTAAGTTGCTTTGGATAAAAGYGTCTGACAAATGCATTAATGTAAATGTAATGAACTCCTCACTAGCCTTCCCAAAAAGACCATTAGACAGCTGCAGCTCATACAGAACACTGCTGCCAGGATTGAGCAGAACCAGAAAATCTGAGCGTATCACACCAGTCCTCGGGTTATTACACTGGCTACCTGTTACATTCAGAATTGACTTTACTACTGCTTGTTTATAAATGACTAAATGACCTATAGCAGAACCTCAATACACTGCAGATATGAACAGTGAATATAACCCTAACAGACAACTCAAATCATTAGGATCTTGTTAGTTAGAAACACCAAGAGTTCACTCAAAACAAGTGAAATCTGCTTATCTGCTTACTCTGAGACTGACACACATTATGACATTTAGCTAGACATTTATCATACAAAACCAGATATACCATTACATGCCAAAAAATGTTTAAATACCTAAATTAATACCAATTAAAAGCATTATAAAATAACCTTTCTATAATGTTCATAACAGTGTACGTAACGGTGTGTTTGGTTGCACACTGCTGGTATAGAGATCTATGATGCTGTACCTTTATTGAGAGTGCGTAGAGATGGTTCAGCATGACATGGTTGGGTTCCGGAAGCAGGGCTGGATCACACTGACACACAGAAAACACACAGAATCAACTTTACACACACAATCCAGCTGTCTGCAACTAAATCAAAAGGCAAGAAAGAGACAGACTGAGAAAGATTGCTTTATTTTACATTATTTAAGACTACTATCAGTATATTTTCCCTTTGTATTTGCACTATTTTTACTGTACTTTACATTGCACATACTATTGTACACAGTCTAGCTGTGAATACAGTTTATGTCATGCCAACAAATGAGAACAGAAAGAGAGAGAGAGAGAAAGAAAGAGAGAAAGACGGGGGAGGTTCTCACTGATATGTTGGTGTCTTTGTTGAGGATGACTTGTAGTAGGTGAGGTGGTAAGATGGGTGGTGCTTTGAAGCGTTCCTCATGTTTGAACATGTAAACGTTCTGTCCGTACAGGCCAGGTGGTGAGCTGGACAGGTCTAAAGAAAAGAGCACCACATTAAGCCCTCACCTCCATATCACCCACAATACAGAACATTTGAGGTTTGTCATCTACACTGGACTTTATTACAATCATATGATTACAGCAAAACAAAGATCAAAGTTACCTGAGGTATCGGAGCACTCCAGTGAATCCACCTGCAGAGCATCAAACACCTCAAAGTCCGATTTCTTCACCTGAATCAGGTTGTTAATGGTGCCCATCTGACTGGTGACCACAGGCTGAAGGAAAATATTTCAATTACAATTACTGTGACTCATATTTCAGTCATTATATGGAAACAAACAACAGGATAATTTTGCTAGATTTTCCTGCTGCTAAACTTGAACAAACTATTTTCAGTTTCAATTGTATCACACACCTAAACTTTTTCTAATCAACCCATTTGCAGTCAAACTATTGACTCTGGGGTAATTCTGTTTATATAATTTACTGTAGTTAATTACACTGAGGTATTTGTATTTAATTCAGTCAGTTGTATTTTTCGGCATATTGACAATGCGAAAAAACATTGTTTTTATTAAACGTCACAAGAAGTAATGTTTAATGTTGAATCTGAACTACAATCATTGTTTTCATATATTTGAAAGAATATGGTAATAATCACATTACAATAGCAATATCCAAAAGAATCACATTGTATTTATGTTGACCACCCACTCAATTCATCCTCATTCACAAGCCACTGTGAAAGTCACAAATAACCTATGAACCCCCTCACGTTGCAATTAGGATCACGTCAAAGCCCTTGTTCCAACCGCACTGAATTTAAAAGCACACCAATTTTGTTCCTCTTTTTTAATCTTTTGTTTGCCTCACAGCATTATTATTACATAAGCAAATCTTAACTAAAAATCTGCTGTAATAATTAATTTAAAATTATTAAAATTAGTAAAAATTTTGATGTAAATGCTTAGACCTTAGCTTAAGATTTAAAACAGAAAGTTTCTGTAATACATCCCCTGGACTGAAATATTGCTTCTTTTAACACATGCATAGTTTGTCGAAACTTACATACCGTCTTCTTGCTTTTTTACTTCACATTCTTGGTGTTTAGATTGTTCAGTTTTCTGCTCAGGGCAGATAGCTTTGTTTGGAAGCCATATAGCAATATTTAAAAACGCATGTCCTCTATAGTTAAAATAACATTTATATCTGCATGTTATAAAAATTATTACTGGCATCATTGACAGCACAGGGCCCCCTGGTGGACTGGGGCACCTATGCGACATATTTTGCATATAGGGAGGAAGTCACGTGACAGTTTAAATGTGGATCATAATGTTGCTCTTTTACCTCAGAAGGGTCGTGAAGCCACTGGCCATCAACAAAAAATTTGTACTGATGTTCACCCTCAGGGAGATCCAAGACTGCTACAAAGTCATTATGGCTTACAAAAAGAGAAAATAGTGTTACATATATATCTCTGGAGACCTGATGAAAGACATCACACTGACGATGACAGGAAAATTTACAGGCACAGATACCTTTTATTTAGTGGGATCTTGGTGCTCCAGTTATTGAAGGAGCCCGTGATGTAGACCTCCTTGCCTCCCCCTGCCCAGCGAATCACAGTGGGTCGGGCTTGAGGACCTATCTTCACCATGTCATCTAAATCTGGAGTGTCTTTTTCACCTGGAGTCTGATACAGTACAGTTTTTTTTCAGTCTATGTCTGAATACTGCATGTCATTTATTGCTGACAGAACCTGTTAGACTGAGAATAAAGGGTTCATATCATAAAAAAAACTTATGATACTTCATAAAACAAGACTGTTGGTGCACGTAACAAAAATGACGTCATTGCTTGGTGGTCGTGCGCTTTGAGTATGCAAGACTTGCTTCGCGTGGTGCTGCACATGGCAGTTTTTAAAACCTTGCATGCAGCTCCGCAATTAAAAATGACAAAAACAAAATATTTATTTTAAACATATCGTTGCATAAGCAATAAAACCAAAATGTTAGAATTTCGGTTTTGTTTAATATGTTTATTAAAGAAATATTTCTGAGATTGTTGTTTTATACATGTTGTGATGTTTATATATTTATAATAGAATTTTCAAAAGAATTTTGAATAGCCCACCTACTGTAGGTGCTCAGTCATGTATTACTGTCAAAACTGGCTTTAAGGCTTAAAAGTTGTATTCCACGTTTTTAATTTAAGTTTAAACAAATGTACCTGATTCAGTATCACTGGGATAACAACATGATTAAGGACTATTGTATTAATGAAAAAAAAACACAATTGAATTGTGTGTGTTTGCATACTTTAGATTCTGGCCCACATGTGTTGAAGATATTGGGGTCATCAGTGCTGTCCATCATTTTGCTGGGCTCAAGGTCTTTGTGGCTGCTGTCCGAACGCTGTGGTTTTGTTCGGTCGGCAGCCACTCGATCGCTGGTGTTACCCATGATTGATGGATCACACCTTCACTACACAAACATGAAACAAATGAACTGATGTTAGTCACTTTCTGACTGAAGCTTTAACATACGAAGGATTATTCTGTTAGCGGTTATAAATCCATTAAACCCTGATGAGGCTTCTGTAAATGCATTAACTTAATCCATTAACTTAAAAAGAACTGAAGCACTTCTGATATTTACTCTGTACATTTTATTAGCACGTGTGCTTTATTGTCATGTTCTGTGTTGGATTACATATCAATATAAAATGTTTCCATGTTAAGTTTGTAGGAGAAAATTTTAATTGTAGAAGTTTTTGCCCCACAAATAAACCTCGAACCTATTATGAATCAAGTAACTCACAGACATTTGAAATCGACACGGCATCTCTAAACATCAACAGTATGTGACCAAATACATATTAAAGAAATAGTTCGTTATGATCTGAACTAAAGAAGAGAAAACAAAGAGCTTTGATGAAAGCAGGCACGGCGCAATGAACAAGCATGACCCGAGTGCCAACCTGCTTAAAATGTTCAAGTAATCCTGAAAACGTTTATGAGCCGTTTCGACTCTGAAGAATAGTCCAGGGTCCCCTGACCTTAAAAAACATTAATCCAAAACCTTACTGTAGAACAGAAAGCGTTTCCTGAACAGGTAATGGGTCAACTAACCAAAGTTGATTACACATCTAAAACAAGAACATGTTGTGCAATGTTACCATGTGTTATTTAAAAGTATGTGAAATAAATGTCACTGCGTAACGACTCTATAGCTATTAGCATGCTTTCAAACTCAAACTCTCTTTCGCTTATATTCAGAACACATCGTTACATTATGGATACCGGGAGTCAAGAAGTTTCCCCGGTGAGGTAAAATATAAAATACTGTGGTCGGTACCGCAAATAAAGAGTTTAATTTCCACTCCGGCCACTCACGAATCTTCAACAACATACTGCAACAAAACTGTGCTACGGCGAGCCGTAAGGTCCTAAAGCATTATTAAAAAACGCGTTTTAAAAAACGGTTTGGTTTTCAATGTTGCAATTCAAATAAGTATTTAATTGATATTGATATTTAAACATTTAAATGAATATTTATAACTCGTCGGACTTTCTATAAGTGAAAGAAACGAAAGGTTTTTACATGGTAGGCATCAGTTGGGTTATGGTTAACCCAGCCCCTAACCCTAAACCTAAATTTGTGGTGCATAAAGATTTTTCTCCTCTATAAAGTGACTTGGAATAGTCCCGAAAGTGAGTTCTTACTACCTTAATGATTATTAGTACAAATCCCATTCAAAGACACGACTAGAAGCTGTTATGAATTCCTGTCTAATTTAAAAGTCTGTAGTGTAGAATGTAATTATTGGCGGATTGTTACATTTTTAAAACGTAACCAAATCCTAATCTAAATATGTATTGATTTGATAATACGGCTGCAGCGTGATTAAGTATTAATTTAGGAATTGGTCCTGCATCTATTTCCTTCACTTATGCGGACAAAATGCAGATACAGGCGGTTTAAGGTTTCCTTAGTAGGGATAACAATCTTTTATCAAGACTTGCTTCTGTAAACCAATTTGTAAAAAAAAAAAAAAAAAAATTAAAAATTGATTTTGTCAGATCTTAAGACTTAAAAGTTTCTGTGTGCTGTATCCAGCACCTTTTTGACTGCCTTTAATGAGACCCATTTATTGCATTGAGGGCCAGTTTATTACATTGTTCAGATATCCACTAGAGGGCACCCTCTGAACGATTACTACTATTCAGCGACTACATTACCCATAACTCGCTGTCTGATTGCTTTCAGCTGCTCCTCATTAACTCATTAAGGAACCTTATATAAGCCCTGAGTTGTTCCGTTAATTCACACTGAATCTTGTTAAGTTAAGGAATTAGGCACGTATTGTGCCTTTGCAGCTTTTTGGGTAAGTGTTGAACCCATGTTTTCCCTTATGTTTGGGTTTTAACATTTCATTTTGCAGTTGTATTGTACTTTTTACCCTGTGCTGTATGTTTTGACCCCTGTATATTGCCCACCTTTACTTTACTGTATTTGATTTGTCTTTTCCTACATGTGAAATGTTTAACATCCTGTTGTAAATTTATTTTCCAAAGTGTTTATTTTTGCATTTAGTTGTTTGTAAATCAATAGACAAGGTCTTGATACAGCATTGTATACCACTATACTGTAACTTGTTTGACCTGTGCTGTGTTTTTTGCATTTGTTTTTGTCCTGCTTGTTTTACTACCATGTCCTGCATTATTTCCTTTTGTATTGTCTAACATTTTGTGCTTTATCACTAATTTGCTTACCATCTACATCACCTTGTTTTTAATTTTTAAATGGTTTTTAATATTTGTATTGTTTTGCAGTTGCATTGTGCCTTTTTACCCTGTGCTGTATATTTTGGCCCCTGTATATTGTCCACCTTTACTTTTTGTATTTT
>JAZGTK010012506.1:0-14889 GCA_036877625.1 Ambastaia sidthimunki
GCAGTGGACATGAAAGATACTTCACATTGCAGTGTTTGTGCAGTGGGCATGAAAGATACTTCACATTGCAGTGTTTGTGCAGTGGGCATGAAAGATACTTCACGTTGCAGTGTTTGTGCAGTGGGCATGAAAGATACTTCACGTTGCAGTGTTTGTGCAGTGGACATGAAAGATACTTCACATTGCAGTGTTTGTGCAGTGGACATGAAAGATACTTCACATTGCAGTGTTTGTGCAGTGGACATGAAAGATACTTCACATTGCAGTGTTTGTGCAGTGGACATGAAAGATACTTTGTGGGTGCTATCGCTTTTCTAAATCATATCTAGGAAACAGAATATCAAGGGACACAAAGGTTGGCTCTTTTAAATTCACATAAAACACCT
The DNA here is from genome assembly GCA_036877625.1 of Ambastaia sidthimunki. Lineage (NCBI taxonomy): Eukaryota > Metazoa > Chordata > Actinopteri > Cypriniformes > Botiidae > Ambastaia > Ambastaia sidthimunki. The sequence goes on from JAZGTK010012506.1 coordinate 387, forward strand.
TAGCAACCACACAGAAAACACCCTAGCAACCACCCACAAGCCTCCTTAAGTCTTTGCCACATGAATTCCACATTCAAACTGCAAAGTGAGACCAATTGTGAATGAATAAACTGAGCAACAGTTTGTGCAAAAAATGTGTTTCACGCAGACTGCACTACATAGACACAATTCTCAGCTTCTTAACAAAGACTCTCTCTTTCCTGCTCTGACGTGCATGTGTCATTCTGACAGCCTGTCACATTAAGCATCTAGTTAAGAGCTGCGATTGTTTGCGTGTCTATTCATCGCTCCCTGCAGTCATTTCTGTCTCTGTTTCCAGACGCGGTGAGCGAGCAGTTAGGATTAACTCTCTCCTGCAGGGAATCATGGGTAATATTGCTGCACTAAAGAAGTAATAAAACACAAGTCCCTTTTTTTAGTAACAATAAAAGCAGCAGAAAGTGGTTTCTTTAGGATTCTTCAGTTCTGTTCTGGTGATTAGAGGAATGTTTTGGAACTCAACTCTTTTGGAACTGAAATTGGATATCGGGTTCAGTGCTTTATTTAGCTGCAGAAGGAGATGAGAAAGTGCCGTCATACATACTAAAGCAAATGGAAAGAAGGTGATTTGTGTATTAATTAGCTCAGAGATTAAATGTCTTGGTCAAGGGCACAACTGCAGTGGATGAGGGCGACAGGGTGAAGGAGGGGTGGAGGAAAAAGCCCCCTGCTGCTCATCCTGTGATATTCTGAGCAGCTGATCTTACCGGTTTAGTCTCCTGACCACTAGACCTGTTATGTTCACATGTCAAGAGGATTTAAGAGCAGAAAATGAAACGTGTGGAGGACGTTCTCTGAATTTAATATGAAAAGGCTGATTTGTATTTTTACTTGTATTATAATTGTATTTTTTATCACACATATTTAATGTCTTTAGTTCTTGTGTTGTGTATACTGTATGAAGCTCCTAAAAACCTAATTCTGTGTGTGAGGGATTTTTCATTAATTCAACTAAAAAGACATTTAGGGCGACACGTTATTCATGAATGCACATTTTAATTTGTCCCACAATCCCCTGTGTTACATAGAATCAAGACACAATTTTATGACTTTACAAACACACACTGCATTTCCAGCTAACAGGAATCATTCTCAGAACGCTGGCTAACATTCTCTAAAAGTTCTCTCCAATTACCATAAAAGTTCTTGCAGTAACATTAGTAGAACATTTTTTATTTTTTTAACATTTTAAATCATATTTCATCATATCAAAAACATTATTCTTAAGTAGTTAGTGGAATGTTTTAAAACCTAAAACAGAATTTTGAACAGCGTTCCTGTAAGCAAGCAATAATGTGAATACAAAATAAAAATTTTAACCATTTTGTTACTTAATGTAACCAGAACAAAAACCTAAAACTGAGAGCTGGTTCCATAAGTACCTGCTGTCTGATGCTGGCAGTACATACTGATCACTGATCCACACATTCTGCTCATTCAAAGAAGTGAAGCATTTGTCAATCTTTAGTGTCAGTCAGTATGAAGCTCTATTTACCTGAATCACAGCTGTATTCAGGTGTACATGCCACACTGAGATGCAATCAAACACAGGGAAGAGACAGAGAGAGAGAGAGAGAGAAATCAGTATTCTACAGTGATGTCTTATAGATGCGGCAGCTAAGGGCAGCCCAAGAACAGTACTGCACACACACACACACACACACAAAATCATTTCTTATTGCTCTCCCAGCCTGCTCTCTCTCTCTCTCTCTCTCTCTTACCCACAAACTCATCATAAACACACACCAACATAAATATTCACTCGCTTCATCTCTCTCTCTATATATATTCAGATGAGAGGTTAAAACCACTGAATAAAACAAGAGGCCCTAAAGTTGGACGGTAATCTAGGTCACCTTGACCTCCAACACACACACACACACAAACACACACACACACACGATTTGGCTTCTTGGTTTTGTGTTCTGGGCCCATTCATCATAGTCCTGATTCTTCATATTGATTTGTTGCAAAACAAACTCCTTTCCGAGCACCGAGCGCCTGTTACAGAGATTCTGTTTGTTTGTCTGAACACACGAGGTTTAGCTGACGTGACTGCAGAGACACTGGCTCTGTTTAAAAAACACTACAGTCTACACTGTTCACTACACACTACAACAACCAGCCGTTTCAAACAGCTGCACTACAGCGCATCGCTGCAGGACAATAACCATTCAAGAGCAAGAATAAACACCCATGGTAATACACAAACACTGTGGTAATATGCCATTGAAGATAACCACACACACATTAGCAGCTGCTGAAAGAATCCGGTTCTGTCTTTACCAACTAGACAGTCTTATTGGATAATATGCTCTTTTCTTAAGAGCTTGTCTTTCTAACTTCAATTCTCCAGAAAGAGACTTAAAGAAATACAGGAGTTTTTATTGAGGTGTGGGGAAGCTAAATGTCATAATGCACTTTTCAATTTTCTGGCCAATTTACATGCTGATGAGGAGGATGCGTCTCCATTCGATTGGCGGGCAGACGGCAGGGCGATCGGGTGATTCTGCTCTCTCTCCCGGTGTGTAATTAAAGGGGCAGACGAACAGTTGCTGCACAACCAAATCATTTCCCCTCAAAGTCCCGGAGAGGTTTCACAGGACAGAACCGCTCGACGTGGGTTACTGGCTTCAAATGAAAGAAAGTTTTGTTGCATTTACTCCATGTCTGTTAGCAGTAAGTCCAGCTATCAAAGGTACTGAACTCCAAAACATTGAAATGAATACAGCTGCAAAATATATCAAAATTATGGAACAAGTGCAAAATGTGTGTATCGCAATTTACATACAAAATAGTAAATAATGAAATGATTCTTTTTAAAACTTCAGAAAGTTTTAGTTTAAGGCTGATGTAGAAAGATTGGACATTATCTGAAATATGCATTTTTTTCTCAGACATAATGGGAAACATGTATGTGGGTTATATAATTTTCAGTTAAAAAACATATTTTAACATAACTAAAATTGATTTTGCAAACTTAAAGCACTATTATATTGAGTATCATATTGCAGTTTTCTTCAATATCATGCAGCCCTAAAAAAAAACTATCAGATATACACACTTAAATTTACAGTCTCTCTCTTCTGGGAATATAATGCAAAAATACTGATGACTCATACTGCACCAACTCATATTGTCCAATAAAATGCTTTCTAAAAGGGTAAAGTCCCTCCCCACACAACCCTCTATTTCTGAACAAGCAGCAAGTCATTTTTAGACTGTGAGGCAAACAAAAGGCTTGGCTATTTAAAAAAAGGAACAAGTGCTTTATTAGGTGCTGCCAAAACTTCCTGTTTCAGTAGAAGATCTTCAACACTGCAAATGAAACTGAATTTACAGATCAAATGAGAGAAAAATCTCTGCTCTGGGTATCTCAAACTTTTATTTTCAGGCAAACTGAAAATAAAATCGTCTCACAAGCACACTTACACACTTCTGCTTGACAATTTGACAAAGTCTGATTTTCATTGTGATCACTCTGACTGATATAAGGAAATATGGCCAAGCGGTTTGCTTTTCTACAGGTGCTGTAAATGACTTTTTTATGGAACAACACACAGAAGTTGTTCTCGCTAACTGACAGATATCGCTGAAACAGGCACCCTGAAGTTTCAAATGTGGGTCTCTGACAGACAAATCTTCAAAACTGCAGAAATAAATCTGACTGCAGGATGTTTTTGTTTAGCCAATCAGAAGATTTTGAGACACTGCCTGTCTGTCAGTCATTTCCAGTGTTCAGTTTTGCTGTCATGTCTTTGGAGGGATTTTGGAGAGGGGGGTGGTTTAATTCAGTGTCTAAGTCTGATGGAACCTAGCAAAACAGCTAACATCAGCATTTTAATGTGACATTCAGAGACAAGTAAATCTGCAATAGAACAAAACTCTGAGAGAAAAGTGGTTGAGACCTCTCTGCTTGAGAAGATATTTACAGAGACACTTATATAAGTCACCAAGCTAACCATTTTAAGTTGTAAGAATGTTTCCCTAACGTTTCCATTAATTACAAAAATGTTACAAATGTTATTTTGAATGTTCAAAATGTCCAGTTTTTTAACATAAACTAACAACTGAATTTAAAGAGATTTTTTTTGCCATGCAAATTGAAAAGATAATAAGAAATAAAAAAGTAAAATCTAGTCAACCTCATTAAACAGCTAGTTGGTTGTTGGGGTGGGGGGTGTGAGATGGAAAGGAAAGAGATGGATGAGATGGATGAAATAAGAGGATGAAATAAAGGTGCATTAATTAAATACTGAAAGAAATCTGAACATGTGAAGTTTGATTTAAAAGGTGAGGAATCTGACAGCTGTAAGACGAATGACAGTGATAATAAAAATATCAAAAATGAAAGTGTTAAATGAATTAACGACATTAATTTTCCCCCTCACTTAACACAACTTTAGTGACTGGAAGCTGTTTATATGTTACTGCATATAAAAATAGAATCACCATAAAATGGATAAACAATCCCATAAAGTGTAACCTTCTTTTGAATTTTAACACCCTAACAACAACCTAGAAACACTCTAAGAACCACAAAAAACATCCTAGCAAGCCCATAGAAACGTGCTAAAACCACTTAGCAAAGCAAAGTTCCCTGGCAACCACTGACAGAACCCGAGTGCTATGACAACAACTTATGCATGGACAAAAAAGGGTGAAAAATCCAGTTAGTTTTCAATTCCATTCGGTGCTAATGATGCAAAAATGACATTCCTCACCTTTAAATTATTCAATATTCATGCTGGTTTTGGTAACTTTGTGTAAAACAGTTTCAGTTTTCTGAAACAGTGAAAGCCCCCTGGAGTCTCCAAAGGGCCAATGAGAGCTCTGAACTTTCTATTAACATAACATTTGCACTCTTAATGACTCTGTTTGAATATCTGTCATCAGATCATGGCTGTGAGCTGTAACACACACGCATTTAAAGCGTCTTTGAGCTTCATGTAAAAACGTTCGCTGGTGAGTAACAGGCAGGTCTCACGTTTCTGTCTTAATGCAGATTTCTTGGCTACACTGCTGCAGCAACACACAACAGACACGCATGTAAAGTGAATGCTGTCAGTCACATAACTGTACAGAAACCTTCATAACAGCTCATCAGTGGAAGACTTTACTCGTCTAAGCGTGAAGATGGACAGAGATGTTTTCCAAACTCCTGCTGTACAAACAGACTCTATATTTCAGAGGCAGTCATCATTACTGTGTATCCTGACTGATATTAAAGGTAGCCACCAGGTTAGCATGGAAATGCAGCAAGCTTACTTAAATTCAAAAGGCAACTAGACAATATTATATTTATTGAATATTAAATTATATTATTGTAATACCAAAAAGTATAAAAAATAATAAAAAAAGATGAAGTTTTGGCTTCAATTAGCATAGCAACATGTCAGACACATCAGTTGTGGATCTGTGTGTGTGCTTCTCATGAGCAGTGCTAGTTGTGTGGGGTGCAGAGTAGCTGCCTACATAGTGTGCTTCAGTCACTTATTAGAGACCATCTTCTGCATCCTGCCCGAAGTTGCACATACAGACAATAGACAGCAAAGCTGCTCACCATGTTCGGAACAGATTTCTGTCATGCTTTAAATTGAAAACTGTCAAGCAGATAAACGAAACCATAAATATCACAGGTTGGCAGAAGAAATGACAGTATCTTACCAGCTGTGATCGTGTCCAGTTGACAAATCGTTAGGTTTAAAATCATAAAAATAAGTTTGCTTTGCTTGTTGACATACAGATTTGGAGTGTAACAGCTGTTTTACTTGCTCTCCGCCCGTTTGTTGGGATCTGTTTGGATCGGTATGTTCGTATGAATACACAATCACAGCAGCACTCATACAGATACAAGAGCCTTAATGTCAGCTATCAACCTATAATCAACAGCTCTATAAACACAAGAATAAACACAACACACAACATCGCACTGTTAGCACACATATACCGACGGCCTGTGATGTCACAACGGGGCGGGGCTAATAAAACAATCAAAAGAAAAATCAGCAGGAGTTTTATAATAATACACTATAATTGTTACAACTATATATTGTTTTTTGCTTCATGGTTCCATAAAGAACCTTTAACATCCATACAACGTTTCTCTTTCACAGCTGCTTCTTTGTAGTGGATAAAGGGACTATAAAAAGGGATGACAAAAATGGTTCTTTTAAAAACCTTTGAAATGTTCTTTGAGGGCCCAGTAATGGTTCCTCTATGCCATCGCTGTGAAAAACCTTTTAAAAACATTTTTTAAAGAGCGTATGTCAACAAAGAGAGGAACAGCCCATTGCAGGAAAGTGCCCTGATTTGGATCTGGAAGACAGATGAGGTTCTAACGCACCACCTCACTGATCCTGTGCGACTCATCAGACTGCCAGACACAAATCAGGGTGCTTTGCTTGTATCTCCAAAGAAATCTTACCTATATAGTGTTGCTAGTTATTATTCCTACAAAAATCACATCTCATGCTTTCTTCAAGTGCCATTTTAACATGACAGAGATTTGGAAAGATAAACTGATCTGTATGTTTGGAGTCAACAAAACCTGAGTTGGTTTTGCCTCTAAATTTGCTGCAGTTGTGAATATAGTATAAATATAGTTCATTTTTCCCCACCGCATTTTGAACATCTCCGCAGTCCTGGTGTTTATCTAAAGTGTCCCAGAATCCTCAAGGACATTCTGTGTTCTCTGTCACTGGGGAATTCTCTATAACATTATGGGTAAACAGCACACGCAGGGGTGAAAGATGAGTCGGTCTTACAAGCTCCTACACTTCAAGCTAACAAGCCAAAAACTCTGCATGCATTAAAATGGTACTTACTAGCCTTAAAGTCTGTGAATATCTCCTGCTGAGACTCTCTCAGACGAACGTTTGTTAGCGGCTGACTCAATGATTGGCATCTTGTGGATTAAAATCACGTAATTAACCAGCGAGCTCTCGGTTGTCAGACGTTCTGCATGGCTGGAAATCAACATGGTGCTCAGCTCACAAACTACTGAGCGTGAATCTGTTTATCTGACTAAAACAGCTTTGAAGTGAGTTAATTATGTATTATATTATTATATTTACAATTATGTGTGGAGAAACATACGTGCCTTATTAACTTTTCTCTGACACTCTCTGAGGGAAAACCTTTTGGATAGAGGTCATTTTTGCTATTCTGTTTTGTGAAATCACATTATATCACATGGAATCAGTTTAAACTCTCACTGCTGTCTGTAGATGAACTGTTGACTGTCATCATATCTTTATAACATTTATGACACTCACAGCTACTCGTGCATGAATATAAAGGTCAGCAGGAACAGTTTTATTGTAATTTTCTGATATATTTCTATGCTTATCTCATAAATAATGAAATGAATTCAGCCGTCAGATTTCATTCATCACTCTGAGGGCTTGAAATGCTGAACTCCAGCCCTGCAGACAGGTGCTGGGTGACATTTTACCCACAGCACCTTATGCTCACGTCTCTGTCTCAGACTTTCATGAACTCAAATTCCTTTGAGAAATGAAACCCTGATCTGAGCTCAAACCATCCACGACTCCCATGCACACCCGTACTGCTGCTGTCTCCTCCCCGGTCTCCTGGCAACTGCTTGAAGCTCCACCCCTTTCTTTATGTCTCGGGGACCGGCCGTCTCAGAGCTTCATGGCTGATGGCTAAACAGCTTTGTATGTCACTGTCACAACTGCTTTGAAATCCACCCTGCAAAAGCCGGCAGACAGTGGGCAGAACTATTCCCATCACACGCTGTAGCCTCGTCGCAAAAGCTCCACTATAAAATAGCTAAAAATGAAGTAGCTCGGCTAAACTTTATAGTGGCAGTCATTCAAACTGATTGTGTATTTCACTCTCTGAGGGATAATTGGCTCTCACTTTCCACCCGCCACAGTCCCACCGTAGAGCCATAAGCTGAAAATGTTCTCAGGATCTGAGCTTCTCCTAATTCTACAATTGAAAACATCCGACATCCCTTGAACAACAGCCCTGGTTAATGCATGTTGGGTTACCTGTGTGTTTTAAAAAACATGGCATGACCTAAACTCAAATTAAATGTGTTTGTACATTTAAAGCTTAATTTAATATTAGTCGAGTCTGCCAATAGAAAAGCACTGTCCACAGGCCTGAAGGTTAAGGGTTTTTCAAAACGTTTGGGCCAGATAGCAACCACCCAGAAACCCCTAGCAACTACCCAATACACCCTAGAAATGCATAACAACACTCAACACTCATACAGAAGTTGATATCCCAGCTAACAATTTTAAGTTGTAAGAATGATTCCCTAACATTCTGATTAGGCAACAAAATGTTAAAAATGTTATTTTGAATGTTCTAGGAACGTTCGAAACATGCTCAAACTAAAACATGCCTTTGTCCAAACAGATATTATAAACAAGTCTGACACCTTGCCAAGTCTGTCTCCATCTTTCTCACTTCCTCTCCGCAGCAGCTCACATATGCTCGCAAATACACGCCACAGCGTTTGAAGTGCTAATCCTCACACACAAAAACGTAATCAAAGCAAAAACGAAAGATGTTGCAAAAGGCACAAAAACGAAGGAAAACTATCACTATATTTCCAGTGTTCATCCTGCCACCGCATGACCACAACCAGTGTCCTCTGGTCCTGCTGCAAAGCATTATGGTTCTTAGATACTGACATTTCTTTGTGTTTAATCCCAGTTAATGAGGCTAAAATTAGTCTGTGTGTGTTCCACTATGAAAGTGACTGGACCCTGTTGGGGGTCTTTAAAACACACGAGGGGAACAGACTGTCTGTTCCTGCTCTCATTTATGGTTTATAGCCTGACGCTCACATTAAGTTTCTGCTTTTAATAGGAGGAAAAAATATATATTATTTCTTGCCTATAACAAGTGCCATTGATTTTTACGACTACCTTGCCAACAGCCTATGAGAAGAGTTTAGAAAATTCTGTTTTTTATTACAACGGTAGGCAGAAGTGACTTGGTAACACTTCATAAATATTGGCCGCACACAATAGTGCAGATTATTTACCATTAACAATTCACAGCGTACACATAAGCAGGAAGTGTGAGGTGCTAAGCGCTTTGATATTGGTATGTTTCACACACCACAGCAGAGTAAACAGGAAACAGATGGTGAACTCTTCATTAAGCAATAACCTCCCTCCAACCCCGAGAGCAGAAACACACTGTTTCCAGCAGCACCTGTGTGATCAACACACTGATGACATCACGTCCATCCATAAACCTGTCCAACCGTCCTCCACCTGTCATTCATTCATTCATTCATTCATTCAGTTTGTGCATTCATCTTACAAACAGCCCCACTATTTAAACCAAACAATCAGCAGGTTCAACATCTATCTATCTATCTATCTATCTATCTATCTATCTATCTATCTATCTATCTATCTATCTATCTATCTATATACCTATCTATATACCTATCTATCTATCTATCTATCCGTCTGTCTGTCTGTCTGTCTGTCTGTCTGTCTATCATGGCAAGAAAGGTTTTTATGTCTAGATTCTTGTATATGCTTCTCACTGATATTGCTATACAACCAGAAAGTAATTATCACTGTTGCATTATAATTATGGGTAAATCATTTTAAAAATATTCACCTGTTAAATCAATTGAATGAACTGAGGTTGTCACACATCTGTAGATGTTTAAAGACAAAACGTTCCGTGGTGGTTCTCAGATCTGCTGGTTCAGACCTTCACAGCACAGTTGTGAGAGATTAAACAACTAACAAACTTCTCCTGTGGATCAATAAACCACATGCATTAATCCTGCATAAAGGCCCCATTCATCAAGACTTCAAGAAAGTGAGATTAACACAACTATTGCAACAGAATGAAAGCGTCTTAAAGAAATCAGTTTCATGAGAAACATTCCTGCCTCTGACTGTCAGGAGTGAAAAATGCTTTAATCCGATAGACAGAAAAACATTCAGCCTTTTTTCTAAAAACAACCTAAACATTTGCCAGGAAAAAACAAAAAATGAATGAACTTTTCTGATTGCGTCGTCTGAGATATAAACTACAGATACTGTGACATTCAAAGGAGCTGTCGAAAGCCGGAGATGAAGAAAAACTGAAGAGATCTTAGATCATCAGCACACACACACGCACACAAACACACACACACACACAAGCGCACTGAATGCCAGCAGAAGACAGACTGTAGTCTTATCACAGTGAGACACCACAGTAAACAAATCCATCATATCATGTTTAAAGAGTGCGGCTGTGTTTAAACACATGATGAGAGATGAGGTCCTACATCCTTATTCTGACATTGTCTCTGTGCATGTTCCATACAGACGTCTGAAGCAGCTGTTTAAAATTAAAGCTTCAATCTGTAACTTTTAACATAAACAAAAAGCAGTTATTGAGTAAATACATGACAGATCGGTGTTCAACACAAAACCCTGATTCCCAACATTTATAATGATGATTTATCATTCTGTTGAATCCAGTTTCCTGGGAAACGTCAGTTTTGCTACACTTGACTTTAATATACATAAAAAGTATGTACAGTAAACTGCAATTTTTTGTTTTAATCAAAGATGGCAATAGAGAGACAAAAGTTACAGATTGCAGCTTTAAACAAAAGGAAAGCCAAAATAATGAGTAAGAGAGAGAGAGAGAAAGAGGCAAAGAGAGCGAGAGAGAGAAAGAGAGAGAGAGAGAGAGAGAGAGAGAGAGAGAGAGAGAGAGAGCGAGCGAGGGAGAGAGAGAGAAAGAGAGAGAGGGAGGCAGAGTGATGTCAGGGCCATGGAAACTTTGTCAGGTCAGCGGTGCTGCTGGTCTTTATGAGAGAGAGACAGTTGGAGGGTGAGCTACGGCTCGCTGGCACACAAACACACTGTTGTGACTCCTAACAACCTCCTGCTAATGTGTCTCAATCCACTCTCTGTACACTGCGAAGGGATCAAGTCATTTCCAGGACTGAGAAAATAACTTTTCTTATTTCCATTAATGCTGGAAGGTCAAATGATTATAATTATATAAGTTATAAATAATCATCTAATTAGACAGTGGGCGTCTGAACAACACGTGAAACAACCAATCACAGTACGTTTTTTGTAACAACTGTAAAACAATATTTCTTCAAGCTCGATTGATCAGGAATCCTGATATTCCAAATTTGCACCACACTGTTTCACAGCTATAAAACTAGTGCCCAAATCTGTGCTTAATATATACTGATTCAGATTAGAGGGAACCAAAGTAGAATGAGACAAAGCCAAGAGGACAGAAAATTCTAATTAGATGCTAACGTACAGATGCAACTATGTCTGTTAAGAACCCAGGACTCAATAGACATTAGCACAGAGCTCATGAGGGGGAAGGCTTAACTTCAGACTGATGACCAGAGTGAATGCGGTTTCAATTCCCAGGAGACTCACCACAGCCAAAATGAATTGGTAACCAGATCATAGTTTAATCAATGCAACAGGCAGTGGAATTACAGCCACCAAACATACAGGAAGTGAGCGAGAAAGAGAGAGACACAGAGAGAGAGAGAGAGAGAGAGAGAGAGAGAGAGAGAGAGATGATAACATGACTGATTGCAAACCGCTTCTACTCTAAAACACACGTGCTATCAGACCAATAAAATGATTAATGAGCCAACAGCAGAACCATTGCTGGCCAATCAAATGTTTGCTTTTTAGGATGCACCAAAAATAACCCAGATTTTTACATTTGTGAAAAGGAGGAGCAAAAAACTGCCACCATGTTGCAAGGGTGTTCTGAAAGGTCGCCAGGGCATTGCTGTGTTGCTAGGTGGGCACTTACTGTTATAGGAGCCCATCTATATATGCATAGAATGGGAATTTGTCACCCATTTTACCAACTGCAAAGCAAATGTCCTACATCTGACTGAAAAAAGCAAGAGCACGGATCTCATCAACACAGCAAACACTCACAGCAGCATCAGGAGTCTGTTACAATCCTCAATTATGAGCCCACAGCACTAATACATTCTGCAAAATTGCAGATATTGAAAATGCAGCTGGATGCTGAAAATGATTCATATAAAATTATGTATGATAAAAGATGAAATACATTGTAATTATCATTCCATTAGACCGAGATCAAGACAGGAAATGGAGTGTTGATGACAGGACTTTTTTTAATCGAGCTCAAAATATGAACATGAGCTGTGTGGAGACCAGAAAAAAGCTGAATTTAATCAAAGAAATTGCTTTGCTTTCACTGAATTAAGTTGAAATAAATGTTTCTTTACAGGGTTTTTTACTGACATTTCTGTTTTAATTAGACAGTTTGATTCAGTAAGACTCCTTTGAGATACGTGTTAGATTCTCACAAAACCATCTTCCTGTTTCGAGGTCAAGTGTCTCTGTGGTTAGTGAATACAGATATTTAAATAAGTCACACAAAGAAAAATGACAGAGTGTCACCTAATGTTACCCCACCAATACATCCAAAATATTAAACAGCAGTAATTTATGGGCAAACTCTGATTTCTCATGGAACAAAACCTGCACAGCATCAGCACACAACCAATACAAAAGCAGAAACATTAAGACACCTTTACTAGAATTACTGCTTGAATTACAAACAGCATCACTTATACAAAGAACACTTATCAAAAAAGTTATTAAAATGTTTGTGCAGTAATGTTAGTAGAATGTTTATCACGTTATAGAGCCTATATTTGAAATAAGTTATTCTTTAGTTATTAGTGAAATGGTTTAAAAACATTACAGATTTGGTATGAATACAGTTCTTATGAGCAAGAATGGTAATACAACTTTTAAAAAATGGTTGTCTTAAACATTCCTAAAACTCAAAATAACATTTTTAATGTTATTGTTACTTAATGGAAACATTGGGGAAAGGTACTTAAAACCTAAAATTGTCAGCGTTTACAAGCCCCATTGTAAAATGTATCCAAACAATAAATACATTAAACACAAAAATGTGGACTTTCCCTGCATGTGTGTGTGCCGTGATTTAAGAAAGAAGCAGCTGCTGTGAGGAGAGTGAACATGAGGAGCACTCAGAACATTTGACTTCTGATGCTTCTGTTCTGTGTTTGTATTGCCATTTAAACTGTGAATGAACGGCATGTTGCCTCTGACTGCAACTGACAGATTTCCCATCATGCACCACTGAAAGAAATGAAAAGAATAAAGCAACACAAATACTCAACTAGCAAAACAAAGAACAGCGAGGGAGAAGAAAAAGTGAGAGAGGTGGACAGTCATTGTGTCACTCGTCTTCTCTAAACGCAAATCCAGCATTTTTCTCCTCACAATGTCCCTGATCTCCTCACAACCTGAACATCACCCGTCAGAAAGTCTTCATTCTTTCATCTCTCTGTTCTTCTGTCAGGAGAGTCACAAAACTAAACACTCCTGCGACATCTCACAACTTAAAGATGAATTTCAAGACATTTATGTTCAAAGGCTTATTCAACTGACTCGCTCATTAATCAAGTTATGCCTCAAACCTGACATCAAAGCAACACGAGGTCTTTTTTTCTGTATTTCTCTTCGTATGTCTGGTGTCTTGGAGAGCAGGTCAGAGGACTGATGCCCATCTCCAGCAGAGTTTGTGTGATCTGTCTCGGTAGATGCCGCCACATTGCAGGCGCTTTTCAAAGGGGCATTTTGTGCTTTCTGAAAGCCACACAATAGCATGGTGGGGAATTTGGGTTCTTGTCCTGTCATAACCGAAGATTTGCGTAAGATATTAAAGTCTATAATTAAAAGTCACTGTTTTGATAGAAGCATAAGCATTTGTTAATCAAGTCTCCCAAGTTATGATCTGAGTGATGCTGTCCACTTATTCTGTATGGCTCATTTGCTATTGTTTTTATATCTCCACAAGAGTCTGAGACAAAGACGATATTTAATGAACAAAGGCCTAACCGTGAACTCCATTAAGTCTCCTGAGCAGTTAAAGAGCAACCTCTGAGCAGTACAATTTCCAGTGGGATGCCTCGCTTTCATCTCGTCCTGCTCGTGTGCAGTCGGCACCCTGGCAAACAAGCTCCCCCGAGCAATTCAACAGAACGCATGAATACAAATTTCAGTAAAGCAGTAAAAATGATTCCATATCACCTTTTTTAGCAGTAAAATCAATTTGGAAACGCAAAGGAGTGTGTCACACACAATCACATGCAGTAAGAAGAGTCAAACACACACACACAGCCAAGAAACATTATGATGCATGACACAAAACCCAAAAACAATTTAAAACCTGCCGTTTTTCTGCACGCTAAGGTCAGTCGAGACATGCGGGGGAATTCGGGCAGGAGAAAAATATTTCAGCACTCGTTTACATATAACAGTGTTTTATTTGTTGAATCAATGCCGAACAGCCACTCTGTGCTTTTCTATTCAGAAACGAGGGAGGTGAGACTTACGCAGGCTGCTGCGGTTTCCTCGTTTACCACAAAACCCTGATCACTTCAAACATATATATA
>JAZGTK010012508.1:0-14887 GCA_036877625.1 Ambastaia sidthimunki
TTGATATGGTCCCCCTAAATGTCCAGGGAGATACAACACTGGTTCAGAACAACAGCTGTAAAACATATTTTAATACAAACATTCTCTGGAGTTCCTCTGAAGGATCATGTGACAACATCACAGTGCACCCACACAAAGACTTGTCCTCAGATGACCAGTAAAGAGAGAATGCTGAAACATTTTATTGTATCATAAATGAATACCCACTGCTTTCCCATTAGTGCCTCATTTTGTGTTATTGTTGAGTTGTAAGAGGGCTTCTCAAAAGCTGCCAGACACACACAGACATGTTGTAAGGCAGAAGGAAGCCTTTGATAGGATCCTAACATTTGCTTATACCAAATGATCTCTTATACAGGACTCTCCATGTAAACGGGACGCTCACGATGTTGTAATATCATAGAGAAAAACTAAATCCAGTAACCACGATCAGCCATATCTAAATATCTGCGAATGTCTTTAAATCTTTACCCTTTGTGCATTTAGTGTTTTATTGAAGTTAAAATAGCAGGATACAAACAGTTTTTTTTCTTTACTTACTTTGGATGAGAGTGAAACAGCAAAGCAGAAAGATCAGTGTCCGGTTCATGGTCGTGCCTCGTCTTTTACTCTCCATATGCATCCCTCTTCAGTCCCATTACGCCCCAAACATTGGCGTACAACCCAGCCCGCTGGTTTACAAGAGGTAACAGCAGTGCTGGTAATTCAGTGACAACCCTTCGCACCTACAGCCACTTCAAAAGCTGCGGCTGTCGTTTTCCTGCAAGCGTTAACGGAGAGAACTAAACTGCGCCCCAGCGACTCCCTCTCCTCACACACACACTTTCAGCCACGCGTTTCTCTTCAACACTTATTTACCTCTAAAGTCATATTTTGCTTATTGTTTAACGAATGCTTTTTTTTGTTGCATTTAGATGCACTAAAGTTAGATAGAATAAAGTTAGTTCGGTCACACTTTATACTGAAATTTTTGCGGTACTTTTTTTATATACACAACATGGGCAAATGTCAAGGGGGAAAGCGCCTAATACCCCTGCCTAAAACTTAGGTTTAGCTAGATTAGCCAAATAGTGGAAAATTAATAAACACAAAAATGTTTAAATTAAGAAACAAAATGTGACACAAAAATATCAAATCATCGTTTAAATATACAACATTGCCTACCATTGTATAAAATCACAACATAAATCACGTGACATCTTGCCCCAATAAAATTGTTAGAACATGCCTGACTTCTCAATATGCCTAAATGTCTCTCAGTGTGGATTTATTGTGTTCACATTTCACTCAATATATTCTCAATATTTACATCAATATTACTCAGTATATACAAAAAATATTGCATATTATATTATGGTTTACTATTACAATGTACCACATTGTTAATGTTTTTTATTATAAATTGTCTTTTCCGTAATTTGTAAGTTGTTTTGTTTTAAAGTGTGAGCTAAATAAATGTAAAACATACCTGATGAACGACACAAAAACACGTAACAGGTAAAAGTGATTTTGCTCTGCTCAGGGCAGATGATTTACAGTGGAGAGGGAGCAGAGCAGAAGGCATGTGTTTGTGAGCATATAACAGTGAGTGGTGTCAGGGCAGGTCACAGCTCAGGGTGTGAGGGCAGTGCACTTGATCTGACCTCCATATATCACGTCTGTTTTTCTCTGTCTTTCATTTGCTTCATCCCTTCCTCCAAATTCATTACTTTATGTCCATCTGTAAACGGCTTTTAATTCTGCCTTATATATGATATAAACTAATTTTGCATTGTTGGCAAATACCAGGAATGCAAGATGAGAATAAATAGTGCTTATTAAATACACTGGTTGGTTTACAATGTATTTACGACTTTAAAAAGTATCTTTTTCATTAAAACTGGACTGTGGAGGAACCTGCTATAGTGTGATAATCACATTACACAGATGATGTTTGTACTTACGAATATCTCTAAATCTGTAGAGTTTTCTTCATTTTTGGTTTTAATTAAACTGAGTATGCAAGCTCTATACATTAATGCACAACTTCATTATATAAATTATATAATTTTCTCTATATATACATTATATTATTTATTAAATATTTGGAATAAGTTTTTTTTGTTCTTTTGATTTTTTAAAAATCATTCTCTTTGTTCAGCTCCTTAAACAGACTCTTTCTTTGATCTGTGGCCATTAGAAAATCTTGTATAGGTTTCTGTTACAAGGGAGATTCAAGACAAATTGTAATTCCAGATCACAGCAGATCCCCCCATATAATCACTGCTCATTATCTCATGTCTTACTGTCCAAACAAGCCCCTTTAACCAATCATGTCTTAAATGAGTCAGATCCTTCACAGGGTCAGGCTGCTTGGGCCAAGGACACTCTCAAGGTCTTTCTGTGATGGATATCTCTGTGTTCCTGGAGCAGAGAGATTAACTCAACTTATGTCTAATCAACTCTGACATCATCCTGACAGCATCTCTGAGATGCTGATTTATCTGATAGGCACACCTTTAAGAACTAGTTCTGAATTGGGAGAGGGAATAGGCTGTTGGGCAAGTGTATCTCAGTGTAGAATTCTTTTTTACTGTACATCATGTGACTGCAATAGATTTAAAAATAAGTAAATAATAAAACTTGTTCTTAGATAAATAGCAAGTCAAAAAACTACTTTACTAGTTTAGTTTGTCAGTACGTCAGTTCTTTTGTTTGATGCAGGTATGTTCTGGTTGATACCGGTACCAGTTCTGAATGAACCAGTTGTCTGTAAAATATGTCCTACTGTAAATGTAAAGGTACAGTATTTCTAATAAACCGTAAACAAATTCCACACAATATGGTTTAAGTGATCCAGGGACAAACACAACAGATCAGCACAATCTGATTTCATTTACTTGCTGGATGTTGATATTTCTAAAGTCACTAATGCATGAGATCTTGTGAGATATGTACAGTTAAAAAACAGTCGCTGCTTTTTTGCACTGTCAGGTTCCTGCGTAATAAGGGCTTCACATGCGACAGAGCTGCTTGTGTTATTCCTTGTGTGAACAGAATGGAAGACTGTAGAGGAAGGCACGGATGGTGATGGAAGAGAAATGACTAATCAAAGAACTGCTGCTGTAGCAGGGCTGCGTTGCCGTGCCGACATTTGGGGGTAGATATATCAAATGGGCAGTTCATTACTTCAAGTGCTTTGGCTCCTATAGTAAAGAGGCAGCAGGCATATACTGAGCTATTGATTACATCCTGAACATCTGCACAGGAAGAGAAACTTCCACAGCAGAACTTGCTGGCCATACAGGCACGTCATTGGATGAGAGGAACTACAGCGTCTCTGCGTGCACACGCATCTTTATGAGCGTCAAGGAGAGGAGGGATTTAATTACAACTGACAGTGTGCATGTGTTTATGAAGTTAAACAGATTATATGATCAATACAGACAATGTTGTATGAAGCAGAGGAGGGTATAGATAATGCACATGACACCAGGTGGATGATTACAGCCAGATATATGGCAATCAATGTACAGCAGTGATAACTGCATGAGACGATGGGCAGTCATTTCCTGCTTAAATTACATGCTGCACGGAGGTTATATAGACTAATGAAGAGA
This sequence comes from Ambastaia sidthimunki, assembly GCA_036877625.1. Lineage (NCBI taxonomy): Eukaryota > Metazoa > Chordata > Actinopteri > Cypriniformes > Botiidae > Ambastaia > Ambastaia sidthimunki. Next base: position 3,600 of record JAZGTK010012508.1, read on the forward strand.
AACAGAAGTACATAACAGAAGTAAGAGATATGCAGACTAAAATACAGGCTTGATTTAATGTAACTAGTCAAACATTCTCTACTAGCTTCTCATCAGTCATTTAAAGTGATCTGAATGTGTAACAGTGATGGAGGAGGTGGATTACCTCCTCACTTACTGTCTTATAACCACTCCTACTCTATCTGTTCCTCTATCAGTACAATGCGGCCAGCAATATGCTTCCATAGAACACAATATAAAACACCACACATACACATACAGAGAAAACAGGTGACATCACAAAAAAAGACTACAGCAAGAAATTTAATAGCTCAAGGTGAATACTGAAGCTCACTTCATATTTTTTGAAATCCATCACTCGTTGAGATCATTTCCACTCTCTTTTCATCTGCCTGCTCATAATAAACGTTCTCATCTACAGCTTTCTTCTACTCCTAAGATGAATGGAGCCATTAGCACTTGAAGAGTTTTAAAGATTACTAATGAGGCTCACTCATATATCTATCAAGGTCTGGTCTGTATAAAGCACTCATAATAGTTTACATTGAATGTTATGCAGAAAAACGTCAGTCATAGGTTTCACGTTTAGGTTCCGTTTGTCATGTGCTGTTGGTTTCTTTGTGTTCCTCTTAATTAAGTGATTATCATGTTAATTAGTTTTCATAAGCTCCTCCCTTGTTGCCTTAGTTATTAATTGTTTTCACCTGTGTCTATTTTAGTTTCTCTGTGTATATATTGCTCTAGTTTTGGTCACTCTTTATTTGTTTAATGGTTGATTATGGTGTTTTGGGCTCCTGAGGTTTGATTATTAAAAGCCTATTTTAAGATTAGCTCCCTGTTTCTCTTTGGATTTCTCCTACAAACACTGTAGCAGTTACTGTCATTATGTCTGCTGTGTTATTTAGCAGATGTTTTTCCTCCAAAGCAAGTTACTGTATGCTTACTGTATGATAACTATGGTTGCCATGTTCATGGGGTTGTGTTCAAGGGCATGAACCTTCACACAAACCCAACCCTGCTGACTGTGTGCATTTTTGTGATAGATAATTCATGGGAAGCTGTCTGTTACATTTACAGGCCTGTAAAAGTGATTCTGTCATCAACTAATGTGATTTTTTTCATTGCCACAGATTAACTGACAGCTTCAGGTTTATCATGCTGTGATTAGTCAATCTCTCAGCCTTAAGACATGAATATAAATTGCATTTGGAAATGTGTGTGTGTGTGTTTAATACACCATTGGGGACAAATGTGTACCCAAACATCATCAAAACCTGACAAATCAAAACCTCCTTTTGGGGGCAACTTTGCTATCTTTGCTATATATCAAGATTCCAACTTTGCTAGGATTGTTTATCATGTTTTGTTACTTAGATGATTGATTTTTAAAAAAGGTCTTTTAAATCAGGTGTCTTTCTGGTGATCAGATCAATCAGTTCAGGACCTTTTTAAATTAACAGGCATTATCTAAAGATCCTAAAAAATATTTACAATTCGTCTGATGAAGTACATATTATAATTGTGACATGGAAAAATAATCACAATTACTTAAAATTATAGGAGCTATAAAATGTATAATGTCCATATTGGTAAAAATTTCTTTAAAAATATGGTAAACAGTTTAGTTTTTAATTTTAAATGTAAATATTTATAAATATGTTTTCAAATAGATTCATAACTTTTAATTCAGTTTACAAAATTTACAATTTTACCTGATAAACTTGAACTGAGATAGCATTGATAAATGCAGAAGGGTCATTCACATATTTAGCTATGGTTTAGAATCCAGTAACACTAGTGTGAGGGCTTGACCAGGTCATAGAGGTCCCTATTGGTCCAGAGTTTGACCCCTGCAAATAATTTCAGAGGGTGACATGGGCTTCATCATGGTGATATGTGGAGGTTAGGACCCAAAGTTTAACCCACCCACGCATTGCCATGTGATATTGATCTGAGGAAACCTCTATATTAAAAGGTTTGTTAAATTCACTTCTATCATGGCTGGAAATGTCTCATAATGATTTTCAAAATCTTTAGTCCATAAGGATGTTCTGGGAGAACAGCGTTCCATTTTAAAGGTGAATACATTGTAACATTTTCCATTCATACTGACCACCAGCATGCAGAACATTAACCGTTAGCAGGAGGCTATTACCAATTACGGCCAGTAAAAATTTTACAAGTAAGTTGGATTCATAGAGATCATTTATCTTTGTTGAAATGGTGACAGAATCACTTTATGCAGGCAGTTGGTGTTGTAAGTGCATTTTTACAAGGACTCATGTAATGGCCAAGGACAATGAAAAAAGCCTTACAAATAGAATGTAAAAATTAAAAGTAATATTTCAGAACCAAGCATAAAGGCACTGCACATGATTACTACAAGTAGGACCTATAAAGGCATTTCTATCAATAAATTGTAGACAATACAAATCCCTAAACCCAGAGATTTCTGGTTACAGCTATTATTTGTTAATGATCCAAGAATATGTCATTCTTGAATGATCATGTGAGACCTTTAATAATCACCTCAATCACCTTTTTACACGAATCAACCTTTATCCCCTCCATATACACAAAGTATTCACATTTTTAAACATTAGACATAAAAACTGAAGAATTCAATTGTTTTTTTTCTTCTCCAAAAATTTTGTTTTTGAAACTGTAAAACTAAATGCTTTAGTAGTTTTTACATCATCATAAATCCAATAGCAGCCAATAGTTTAGGACAATAAAAGGACAATATCATATATAAGACTGATTTATATAATTAAACTGTAAGTAATTTAATCTTATGATATAAAACATTGACAGGGTACAATAGTTACAAGACACAATTAAACTAAAACCTCAGTCCCTGGGCTGTTGATGATCCTGCAAATGAACAGAGAAGGAAATAATCACTTGAAGAATAAGATTTGCAGAGCAATAGACTCTTCTGAGAATTTGAGTCAGTTGAACCCTGTGTGAACTTCAGGGTTTAAAGTGATCACATGTTTAAAGTGATCACATATGCTATTTTTTTCCATGTAAAGCAAAAGTATAATTTTAAAGCTCTTTTTCATTAAACTATATTTTACTTTGTCTTAAACTATTGACTTCGTCTTAAACTATATCATACTTTCCAAATCTTCTGAAATCATATACAATAGCTTTGCGTATCATATCGTACATTGAACCTTAAGCACAGATGCCATATTTGACATATTTGATATGCTTTGAAATATTTGAAAGCTGTTTTCTAAATGAAATGAAGGGAAATATTTTTAGTAAAAGGACTTTTCTACTTCGACAAAATTACTTTTGCGTTCAAATAACAGCATACACTGTGTTTAAAACAACATGAGGGTGAGTAAATGATGACAGAATGTCCATTTTATTCTTTCTGAGGGATTTTGGCTGTCCTTATTACAGACAGGCATAAATTACCCTAGAGACGTTAATGTGTGCTGCAAATTTCTATCACTTTACATCTTGACTCCATTCTGAACTTATTGATCTCATTAAGGGATGGTCTAAAGCTTGGCTTTGAGACAAAGTTATGTCAGGTAACATCCTTCAGTTGAGTCAAATTGTGTTTGATCTTTCCTGCTGCTTGGTCTGCTTTGTCATGCCAATGTGGAGGTGAATTACCTGCCTGTTTGTTTAACTCCTGGAAGGCGTCCAGTCTTAAATGTTCTTGTCTTTAGCAGGAGTAAGAAAAAGGATTGTTTTTCATGTTTTGTTTACCATACAGTTTGTCCTTTAGTTAGATGATTGATCTTTTAAAGGCAGGTCTTTTAAATCAGGTGTCTTTCTGGTGATCAGATTGATCAGTTCAGGACCTTTTTAAATTAACAGGCATTATCTAAAGATCCTAAAAAATATTTACAATTTGTCTGATAAAGTACATATTATAATTGTGACATGGAAAAATAATCACAATTACTTATTTAAAATTATAGGAGCTACAAAATGTATCATGGCCTGTGTGATCTTGTTGAACTCGTAGCAGGTAAGGACCTTAAAAGAAGTATATTTTAATATAGTATCACTGTGTCTCATGTGAAAAAGCGACAGCACAAGAAGTTCTAAAATTCTGCTCTGTCAGGTGTGGTGTGTGCTTGCCTCTATGTGAGGTATGGAGTGAGCTCTGTCCAATCCACAGGTAAAGTGAAATTGGATTTGTCACACACTCTTAGGCCCCCAGAACAACAGCTGCTTCCTGCTTTGAGTCACCGTGGTAACTCCTCCTCCCCATCTCCTGTGAGGTTTGAATAAAGATGAAGAATGCTATCTGCCACACTGTGAATCTGAGCGTACACACCATATGCTCCTGTATTATTACTAGAGTTTTTTCTGTAGCTGTGGAAATTCAGAAAGAGATAGTAAAAACAGCAGCTGAGAGATGTTGTAAAAACATGTATTATCCCAAAGGCTTTCTCATTTTTTTCTGATCTAATTTTTTTAAGTAATATTCAGTAATATTCAATAAGAACATATTGTAAATGAATGCACCTTTAAAAGTTAGAAAAACTAACAAACAATATATGTTAATAACTCTGTCACTGTGGGTACAGTATTATACATATATACATTTCGGAAAAGTTCTGTCCATGACAAATAAGTAACTTATCCATGCCCCCTGAAGTATAATGTGATCTTACCAAAAGGCTTCAAGGAAAGTCACGGGTCATCAAGGGAGCAGATGCACAAAACATGCAGCTCATCTACAGTTCTTATTCCTGACAGCAGAGAGGAGATACAGAACACATGGCACTTCCTAATCAGAGTCCAGCTGTCTCAAGAGAGCATCTCTCTGTCTCTACTCACCCTGCTACAGCACTGCCAGCAAGCCCTTCAGCAACAGGAAGAGATCAAGACTGCAGAGATAGTGTGTGTGGAAAAGATACAAAACACAAAACAGGACGAGAGAAAAACAGAGAGAGAGAGTGAGAGAGAATCTGATTGGAACTTGACTTAACTGCCATAATAATTAGTTTTAGACGTTGTCAGACTCAAAATTACAACTCGGATATTTATGAAAGCTCTTTTCCACTTTTTCACTTTAGTTTAATGGCAGCGGTTCATGTTTTGTTCTTAAATGTTACTCAAGACAGTATAAATGTGAAGTAATGCAGTGGTAATTTTGGCTTGTCAGAGTGGGGTACTTTATCCTTCAGGAATTAATCAGAGGGAAAACACTGTCCTTAAATGACAGATGGTGAAAATGGAAAATGGGTTCAGTGGCATCAGTCAAAAGAAAAGTAGTTTCAGAGGTGGAAGGAGCTGGTTTGGTGCAAGATTGACAAACTTGGGACAATTAATATGCACCAATGGTTCACTCATGTATGTATTAGGAAAAGAAATAGTTAATTTTGACTTCATGTTGCTTGAACACAAAAAGCTCATTAAACTTGTAGCTTGTAGCTGATTTATACTTAATATTTTTATATTCAAACAGCATTAGCGAAATACACTGTGGCCAACATTAGCACTGCCTTGATTGGCAGGTGAAGAGGTTTTATATGACATTTTGTTAGTTTTTTGGCACTGCCTCTGTACTTTTCTTTATTTATCTTGTTCTCTTTCTGTCTCTTTCCCCATCTCTCTCTCTCTCTCTCTGATAGGTCTCTTTTGCTGTTCACTCCAAGCCCATAACTCTTGTTAGCCCTGACTAAGCTTTTTGTACGTCTCTCGTCTTTTAGGAAAACTTCATCCCTACCTGTGATTTAAGCCAGGTCTGTCCTCTTAGCTAATTGATTTAAGTCAGGTCTGTGTTTTCCCTATTGTCAGCCTGTCAGGCCACTTGCAGGCCTTACAAACTAAATTAGCTGTATAACTGATGGATTGGCAGGGACTTTGTTGCTGGTCCCCAGACAGTCATACACAAATATACACCACATATGCATATATATATATTCCTATTTGCAATGGCCAAATCATACAGCACCGTGTGACACAAACACAGACAAGTGGGTCAATAGAGGACACAAGATCACAATCTGAGACAGACACTCACAGAAATACAAGCACTGTGAGCAAAGCAAACAGAGTCTGGCAGAGGATCTGATTATGCCAGTGTTTACTTAGTTAGAGAGAATTCAGGGCAATGGATCCCACTGCCTGGTATCGATATACTGATAAGCATTATCCAATTATGCAGTCTCAACACACTGCATTATTCTATTACACAGCTGTAGTCTTGAAATATACATGCTGTGTATGCTATGTAAAATACATAGTGGCCTGAAATTGATATATTTACAGACTGATCTAGTTATGACAAGGTGTTTGGAATTACTCTTGTTTTATTGTTCACATTGTAGTGACAAACTGCAAAGGAAAACACTATGTTATTCTGCAAGAAAGGTTATTGAAAATAAGACTAAGTACTGTGCAAATATATTGACTCACAATACACATTCTGAATTACCCTGAATTCATTGTGGTTAATGGAAATATCTTTTATAATTTTATTATGATATTGTATGATATGGAACACTTTTATCATTTTGAGCAATACTGTAGTTCGACTTTGTGTCAGAGAGAAGCTTATAGATAATATCTCATCCACTGAGATATTTGTTGAACTGCCCATTTGATTAGCACTATAATAACCTCATAGTGTGAAATTTCTAAGCTTGGCAGTTTGAACAAATCATTGTACTTACTGAAAGTGGCCAAGTTATTAGAAGTTCATTAGACACTAGGCTGTTATCCAGAGACTTAAATCAAAGAAGACTGTTGAAAACAAGAGTTTCAACACTGTCTTAAAGGTTTAAATTGATTTAGCTGCTTGTGCTTTGTGCGTGTTTAGTTAGTCTGTTTAATTAAGAAGTTAGCTTTATACATGAAGAAATTATCTTTTGTATAAAGAAAATTTGTGGTGTTTTATTTATTAGTATAGCACATTTCTGGAAACACTGAAAATCACACAAACAGATTTGAACACCAGAAAAGTGGTGAGAATGATTTCACAGTTTACATCTTTCATTTGAAAAAAAAAATGTTTACATAAAAACAGCACAGGAACCATCAAGATTTATAGGCATGATTGCTTTCTGTGTCATAAAAATGGAAGATAGAGGACAGAGTGGTAAATGCTTGACTGTGATTCGTGCTTGCACAAGAAATAAAGCCTCTGTGCTTTAATTAACCCCAGTGACTGAACAGACAGAGGACACCTTGGTCAAGTATAAATCATTGAAGGCAATCCCAAACCACCTCTTTATTAGAGCAGACACGAACATATTCACTTGACAAACTACATGTCACTGGTGACATCATAAAAAACCAGCACAGAGACAACTACATTTAAAGAAAAGACATTCATTCTGTATTGTGAATATTTCAGTGAAGGCTGTTGTGATTTTAGCTGAAGTTGGATTAAAAACAGAGTTATCACTATAAGGTACCAGTCATATCATTTTGTAATACCGGAACACTATTTGCACCAGGGAAACAGCATTGATTTTTGGTGTGCTTATAATAAGCCTTAGAATATTTCAGTTTTTTCTTTTAACTTTTAAACTCACTAGCAAGCACTAGAACTGGATTAAATTGGATTTGGGGTGGTTAATGAACTAGACAGAAGTACAGTGGGAAACAAACAAAAACACTTCTTTGACTTTTTAGTGAAATAGTCCCTTTATATAATGCAGATTGTAAACTGTTGACTGGCATTTGGATTGTAAAATACACAGTTATCCAGCCATGTGAAATGTCAGTTATACGACAAATTACAGTGCCTTGTGCTCTATTGAGGTCATGAAAACACTTCTTAAAGGTCAGTGTTATACTGTTTTCATTCAAGAAGCTAATATAAGCATTTTCTTTCATAAATAATTCTATTGGCTCAACTGAGGTCTTTCTTCCTAACATTTAGAAAATAAACACAGAGATATAAAATAGCACATTTCAAAGCCTTTATATGGTATATAATGGATGCTGGTTTTATGGATCAGGGTTCAGGTCAAAATTACTCATTGTAAGAGTATAAAGAAACAGTTGCTTGTCATTTAAACTAAAGCTTAGTTATTTTGAAATACATGCATTTATTTCAAATGCTATACTTAAAAGACAAAACAATAAAAGACAAAGCAATTTCAACAGATGGAGTAAAACGCTGATTTTGTGGGTTGTTTCATTAGATACTCATACAAAGGGACAGCCGACATGAGCAACACAGTTCTGTGTTTTTAACACCTGCATCCTTTCAGCAATTGATTCAGGCCATTGACAAATGCAGTCACATTGGTCATCATCACAAATCAAAACGTTTTATTCTGTCTTGATCATTCTGGTTTTACCTCTGCCAGTGATGTGAGCAGAAACTGTTGAGCTGTAAATTTTATTACGATACCCCAGCATTGCATTTCCATCATGCATAGAAACATCATTTCACACCCACTGGTCAAAGTCAGTAAATGAGACACACCATTTTCAATAACTTTCAGGGAACGAAAAATGCCTTTAATATCAGCTCTGCACAATTAAGTTAATAAAATATAGATAAATTAAGAATCAATCAATTTATCAAGCATTTAATCAATTTATGTTAATTTCTCTGTACTTATAGCTGTGATCATATGAAAAATAGCAGGCTGTGTGTGGCTAAAAGGGTTGCACTGCTTGTGAAACACTCATAACAGAGATTTAAGGGTGCAGTGTGTCAGAAAAAAATGTTATTGCATTTTAAATTAGTACATTGTAGAATAATATGAAAGAAGGTCACCCTTCAGATTGTACTTCATTGGCTGCACACTGAAGAACCAATTTCTTCTCTGTCTAGCACACTGGCTTTAACTCTCTTAAATGTCACCTGAATGCACACCATGCCAACACTAAACACTAAAATCTATAAATAAGCAAAGCTGATCTTGTAGTCAGATAGGTACTATGTGTGTGGTTTTTATTTTGCCGTTGTTTTTGTGGTGCTAAAGGCTGAAGAATTTTGCTTTGAAAAAAGGTGATGACAAAGAGGGACTTTATTCTGAAATTTTGTTTTAAGTTTCACCAGCAAAGTCACCCAGATGAACAATCTGATATCACTTAATCTCTGGATATGCTGTGGTTACTGAGGTATATCAGACAGCTGGATATCATGACCGACCAATCAGAGTCAAGTATTCCAGGCATGTTATAATGCTGCCTAAACATTTAAAAATTTCTGTATGCAATCCTGATGCTGCATATAGCATATATTGGATATATTTCTCACAGTCTCCACAGTAACCTTGGTAAGTGATTACACTGCTGATCATATCTAGCCAGCTTCAAGCCATTTATCCTACTCTCTACTACATGTGACACACATTTTTCTCACTTCATAATAAATATCTAAGAAAGAGGCAGCTGTGTTTTCTTCCCTGTACCACCATCTCCCCATATCCACAACAAATTACACCCGGACAATGAGATGGAACCATGACCTTTAGGCTGGTTGCAGCCTAATTGTCTCGTCCCCATGTCTGATGGAGTGTGTTCGGGGGTGGAAAGAGGTTAAGAGGTGTTGGGTCAACATGTTCAACATGACACAAGAACAGAGGAGATGATTTTATACGTGGACATGCACTACCTTCATTTTCACTGGACCGTATGTTTATAATCTATGTAGCAATCTGTGTATTCTATGTATATGGGTATAATCTATGTAATCTATGTATGTTTGTAATCTATGTATAATCTATGTTTCATTATCTTAAAAACTTTATAACCTAATTCTCTGTACTAGAATCTGTTTGTAGACTAATATAAATTGTGCCTACGTATGGACTTTACAAAACGAAACTAAAAATTTCATATAAATTCCATATTGTAAGCATGCACAAACTTCTGACTGGTACTATACATTTATGGTACATAATTTCATTAATTTCATTTAACACAACATGATAATTGATTATAATGTAAATAATCCACAAACTACATCACATCACAACACTGCCTGCTTTTATACTATACAAACAAACCTGCTTCACAGAAGGTTTCTGAGGAGCTGATGTTGTCCTAAAACTACCAGAACCCTGACCACCCACTGCATCCCAGTTTTCAGTGTATACAACCATCTCACTCCAGAATTAATCAGGGATGGGCACTGGGCAATGCACTGTGTTGATCAGGTCACTAATGCATTTGTGCAATGTGTGACAGCCTTACTCATTAGATTAATGCACAGGTGCTGCAAAAGCCAGTATCTGGAAGACAAAGCCTTAAGTCAGAAGACTGCAATGATCAGTTTAGGAAATTGCCATTTCAATCAACCCAAAAGCACCAGAAGGAGCTGTGCTCTGATGAAATGCAGGAGCATTTGCAGGAGCGTCCTGAGTGTAAATTATTCATGTGGACCCTCTGCAGTTCCCCTCCCTCTGATAACACCCGGCAAAAGTCCCCGACAAGATCCCAGCAGTGATTTAGTGCCTTTGATTTCAGCCACTACAAGCGTCAAGCACTTGAGACATGTGAGGTGATGCCCCTACACTCACACTTGTCATTTAGAAGTGAATATAAGTGGCTGTTTAGTGGGCAGGTATGACTGCATGTAAATAAAACAGATGACTAAACCTCTTTAAATGTCTATGTTCTGCAGATTTCACGTTATATGGTAAAGACTGTGGCTTGTCACATTGGAGACAAGCCCCAGTCTTTGTCACATTGGAAAGTTGTCAAAAATAGTATATATAATAGTAAGTTATGTTAGGGAAAGTTAGGGAAAACATTGCAAAATCAAAAAACATTTTTTTCGAAATGCTATTGGGTAATGTTGTCACACAAGGTCAACATATGTTAATTGTAGCCAGTACATTAAAGTATATGCTCAGGTCTCCCCCATACTATATGTATATGCACAAAATCACACACTAGGACATAATGAACATGATTATTTTTGACAGTATACATGAATGAATCATCGTCTATTTAGTAAGCATGGTAGCACAGTCAAGACAGATGTTTCAATAATACTTGCTTTTACTGTAGAGGTGCAGTATCTGTGAATTATGGCTGCTGAATGACCTCTCAGCTAGTGCTATTCTTTACAGTCAGTGACAGCTCTTAGACAAACACTGTCCCATTTAATAGGACACACTCCAAACTCCTGCATGCATTTCTCAGATGATGGAGATTGATGCAGTCAAGAAAAGTGAGAAGACAAAGATGGACCTGGTGCAATGGCCTCCTCTATTTTTAGAATAGCCAAATGTTCAGCAATGATAAAACACAGCATTAGTGGTTTAAGGTCTTTGGACCTTTTTTCAGATATCCAACGTTATGAATGAAATTAAGTAACCAATGCCTTCACTGCAATG
>JAZGTK010012509.1:0-14885 GCA_036877625.1 Ambastaia sidthimunki
GGCTTGTTCTCTCAGACAGATGTACACAGGCAAGTGGCCATAGTGTTCAAGACGCCCCCCTTCTTTGATACCAACATCACAGTTCCCGTGACAGTGCGCATGCAGCTGCGCCGTCCTAGAGACCAGGAAGTCAGCGAGTCTATGGAGTTCAGATACTTGCCTGAAGACAAAGGTAAAAGATCCAGTTCCATCTCATTAACGTGTCCTACAGACCGTGTCCTTTTCTTTTTTTAAGATATTATAAATAATTTTAAATGTAAAGTGTTCTCTCAGCTAACAGGGACTGTTCTCAGAATGTTGGCCAAAGTTCTCTCAAAGTTATTAAAATGTTTTTGCAGTAACATTAAGAGAATGTTTTATTAATGTTATATATCATATATTAGAAACATTGTTCTTAAGTTGTTAGTGAAACATTATTGTTTAAATTACAGAATTAAAAATGTTGGAACAATGTTCCTATTGCTAAGTAATACCAATAATACAACATCTAAAAAATTGACGCTCCTAGAACTTTCAAAACAACATTTTTTAACATTTTTGTTACTAATTGTTAGCTGGACTTGTTGATCCATCTGCTATGTGTAACAGATATGTTGGGTTTTTTGACCTATGTTTACTTTGTTAATAATTTTTTTTATTGCAGATCCTTATGGCTGTCAAGAGAAGAAGCGTAAAATTGAAAACCTGATGAAACACTTTCCCAGCTTTTCCCAAGGAGCAGTGAGCTCAGTAAAGAGACCCAAAGCTGTGCCTTCAGCCAACATGATGAATCAGAGAATCAAAACAGGTAAGACACCTGGTTCTTTACATGGACACTGCTGCATAAAGATCTCGCCTATCCTAAAAAAAATAGCTCCAATTTTTCTCTACATAGCCATAAAATTGCTAAATAACCGAGTGTAATCTTACCATTATCTTTTTACAGAGCCACCAAATTATTATCATTCCACCAACCATGGTGTGTTGCGGCAAAATCCATCCAACTATTATAACAAAGCTCCTCAGTCCCGCCCCATGATGTCATCTTTGTTAGAAACTCCATCCCAAGGGACACTTGGCCAGGCATGGCCCAGCCAAGTCCTAAACACCACAGGAGCCAGTAATGGGGTGAGCCTCCAGCAGGTGAACCCAAGTCCCAGTATGCCAACCACAGGGGAAGGTGGAAGCAACCTTCCCCTTCTGACCTCTCTGGATCTGGATATGGAGTTGTTACCCTCCAATGGCTCAACAGCCAGCCAGTCCCGACAGGAGCAACAGAACCAACAGCTCCAGCAAGCCCAACCGTCACCTCAAAGACGAGAGCCACTGCAGGGAATGGGAGGAGCTCATACCTGGTTTAACAGCTATGGCTTCCAACAGTCCCAAGGTACCCAGAATGGGGCAGCAGGCGCGTGTGGGTCATTAGGAGTGGGCTACTCCTATACAGATGGCTTAGATGATGAGTTCCTGCAAAACCTAATGGGGAGCCATCAGCAAGTCCACTACTTGAAACAAGAGTCTCAGGGATCCAGCGCCATGGCTATGCTGGGCTCCACCTGCAACCCATCCTCTGACTGTACACAGTCATTCACCGCTCTGCTGAACTGCCCCAACACCAATGGAAGCACTGAGGAGGCCATGAGGCAAATGGGGGCCAGTGGCTCCAATCAGAGGGGCTCACAGATACTGTACCCAAACAGTGGCATGGGGCAGGACATCCATCTTGATTCTTTGTCTTGGCCGTACTGAATGATGAATGGAATAGATTGTACAAGTTCACAAAGTTGTGACAATGTGCGAGATACAATGCATTGTTAACTAGGAGCATGATGTTTCTTAAAATGTAGGTTCTGATTTATGTTAACTGAATGTATTTTCTGAAGATCAGGTGGGTTCATTGGTGGGCTCATCAGATGGGCTCATTACTGTAATATGCTGTCACCATTTTGATAAAGCAGTGAATTCTTTGGATGTTTATATATGTTACAGGCTGACAGTCAGATTTCTCAAAGTTCTCAAAAAGTTTGAGAACATTTATTTACAGACTCTCAAGAATATCAAAGTAATTATGTTCCTAAAAGTGGGAACTTACAGGGTTTTTCCCTGGGTAATGGCTATGTCATTTTAAACAGGCTTCCTATCCAAAGTTCTCAAACATACTGTGTTAAAATAAGAAGAAAAAGTTCTGTTATGGCTTTAGAACTAATGCAAAGGTTTGTTCTGCTTTAATTCAACAAACTTATATATATACATTTGCTGTGGGTCATTTTTTGTATTTTTATACAATAAAAGCATATACTACTGAACATGGTTTTTGTGTGCAGGAAACATTTTTGTTTTTATTATGTTAAAAGATGTAATCAAAACATCTTTTCATTCAATCAACTATTTGTATTAAATCTGTCTCTTTTTCACATTTTTAAGTTCAGATAAATAAAATAATGAAATAAATGTTGCCATACATATTTTCATGCATTTCTTGTCACCATTTAGTTCACTCATAAAGGTAAAAGCACTATTTACAGTTTCCCTATTTTTGAAACTATTTCTTTATAACACATTGTTAGTGCGGTGATGATGAAATTGTTATGTGCTCCAAACAATGACAAACAGATAAAAATCTTTAAAGCATCCCTGTCATTCGAGGTTTCTCAACATCGAACAAGCCTATATATAATGCACTGAAACACTGTGTTACTCAATAACTTGAAATTCTGGAATTCCTTTGCTATCTAATCAACTTGCCATGATTTGGAAATACACTCTTTTTGTTTCTGTTTTTGATGTCATGTCGCAACTGTGAGAAAAATGTGACAAAAATATGACACATCACTTCCATATTTCTCAATGTTATTCATATATACTATACATACTAATCAATACAGAACATTGACCTTGCCTCATTCATAAAAAAAAAATTCATTTCTACCGCTGATATTCTTACAGGCTGTTGTTTGTTTTATACAATCTAGTCTAGCTGTTTACTATTTGTGCAGAATTCTTAGTGTATCATTAGACAGACACAAAAAAACATAATAAGTAATGAGATTAGAACAGAGTAAGAAAGTTAACCTTGTTTAGAACCCTCAGCAATAATAATATATAATTAAATTTGTTAAGTACCTTATTGTGCTCAGTGTAGTTTAAGTGACAAAAGGTATTTTTTGAATGATAAGCTTCAAATTAGATTGTATTGCTTGTCTGTGTGACAATCCAGTCAAGAGCGTTCAGGCTGTGAGTCATTTATTTTTTAAGCTATATAGAGTCAAGCTCAGTAAAATACCATTTGAAGAGCACACATGTCAAGACAGTGTTTCTGTAGCTCAACTGGTAAAGCTTTGCGTTAGCAGCGCAAAGGTTGTGGGTTCGATCCCAGGGAACACAAGTACTGATAAAAAAAAAAATATTTATATGCTGAATTCACTGTAAGTCGCTTCAAAGCATCTGTAAAACGTAAAGACGCTATAATCATATTTAACATTCTGACAACGTTTACCAAATCTCATGAAACTGTGTGGTTTATAGCCAGTATGAACCAGAGGCAAGAAGAGCTCCTTTTCCCCATAGAGACGTCAATACCTGAGAATACAGGACACACTTCATATGGTCTTATCTGGAAGATATGCCGTTTAAAATTGTGGCTTCCTGTCTGTCTGTCTGTCTGTAGCAAACCACAATGTAGCTTCTAAACAGAAAAACAATTCTGTCGTATGTGAGGATATCACAAGAATTGCATTAAACAGGGCTGTGAGACCTTGGGATGTTGGTAAACTCTGCATCATTAATTATTTCTTGCTGTTGTGGTTGTTCATAGGGCCAAAGGTTACAGGTTGACGAATGAATAGTTTTCTTTGATCATATCAAAGGCCTCTGACTGGTGTTGTCATAACTACAGATTATGAGGTAATAATCATACAGATCTGGGGGAAATACTTGATGCATTTGGTATCTGTGCATAAAATAATGACGTTTGTTTGTTTTATCTTCATGGAACTAATGAAAACATTTCAAGATAGTTTAACAACTATACGTAACAAATTATAAGTAATGATGTCGGTACAAGTTTTTGATTTTTCGTCACTTTGGGGGAATAAAATTTGTGACCACAATGATCAAAATATTAGTAGCATATTCTTGGCTGTAGTCCTACTTATTTTCCAGCACATAAACTTTGTCACATCTTTGAGTGGCTCGTTAGATTTCTGCCCTGGCTCCAGGCCAGGGCATATAAACTGTTATCACATCATTGTTATTCTCCACACCCCACACTGTTTTGGAGTTGAAAAAGATTCTTTTGTCATTTCTGTGTCTATGTAAGTTAGAATAATACATGTTTGGTCAAAGCATTTCTGCCCTGGAACAAAGCCAGGGCAAAACACAACAGAGCCAAACTCAGTTCCAGTTAAGCTCCTCCCCTATCCTCCGTCACACACACACACACATACACAAACACACATATCTGTGCGTGAAGGGAAATGGATGACATACCTCACAGAGCTGCAGAGAATGGAGAATAAGGAAGTTTCGAAAAAAAAGATCAAATTGCAGTCTAATAATACTGTGTCTGCAGAAAAAAGATCCAGAAATGTCACACTTTGTAATAATGTATGAATGGTGATTCAATGACTCAACAAGAACTTACTACAGCTGGCATCAGTTAGACACTTGGCCATACAAAGGAAAGACTGGTTTTAAATCTAAAAATGGCACTTGTTGAACATACTGAATGATAACAGACCCTTTGAGTACAAGGCATTACATGCCTCTTTCAAAGGATTCTCATATTAAGACCTTATAAAGGGGACAAGAAGCAAAATTTCAGTGCTACTTGTAAGAATCTGAATCACCTCAGATTATTCTTGTAACCAAGCAAATTTAGTTTACAAAACTCCAAGTCAAAGGCATTTATTAAACAATTTTGCCTGGAGAAAAAAACATGTGGAACTATTCCGAAGTCTAATTTGTCTAATTATATATTGCATGTTATACTGAAGTTTTACCTCATGTGTAAAGAATCTCAGATTTCAGTATGGAGGGAAAATCCCTATAACTCTACAGAGACATGAACACAAGTGTTGTGTGCTTGTATCTGCCTGCTGATCACATATGAGTAGATCTGAGCTGAAATTGATTAATGTTGAATAATATACATATATGACAGCTTGTCAGCATTCCAGAAAATTCCAATACCTTGCATCCTTTGTATATTTGAATATTCCAAACTCAATACCCCACCTCCAGACACAAACATGTACACAAAGACTTTCTTACATTCACAAACTCTTAACACCTGCAAAAACACACTTACAAACTTAACTTTACTGCAGACTTCAGAAAGAGAAATGACACAGGATGACAACATTCAAAATAAACATAATAATATGAAGCAATACAAATTAGTGACATGTATTTGTCCGTTATGGTTGCCCATAACCGAAATGTGACCTCTGCATTTAACCCATCCTTTGTGAGGAGTGAACACACACTGCAAGTCGTGAACACACACACACTGGAGCAGTGTGTGTTATTTAAATAATATAACAATTTACAAAAAAATACTTTGCTGTTTAAGCCAAAATGCTAATCTGAAGGATCTTTGACCTCGATGTACGTGAGATAACATGCCCGACCACCCTCAAGTTAGATCTAAACACTGGTCAAACTAAACTGCGTCAGATGTGGGTGGTGAGTGGGATGGAGTTAGCTGTTCACACTCAAAATGTCACTCGATCTATCTCTCCCACTCGCTGAAGGACGTCATCCTTCAACACGCTCTAGTGCTTCACGTGTCATTTCAGCCTGAACCGAGTCCTACACAATGACATCACCAGACACCTTTCTGTCTCCGCCAATGACACATTTAGGGGGGCAAAGAGTGGCAGAGGGGCTTACGGGCTGATCAAAATTTAAACACAACACAGAGGTAGTTTTTTTTATTCTCGTACCGTTTTAGGTCACATGGTTCACTTCTGCTTTTCAGCAGAGAGAGCGGTGAAAAAGGAACGACACGAGTAGACGTGCAATAACTTTAGAACCTTGGAGAACTTAGAAATTATCTCTCTATATATTGTTATAAACACTCCAAAGTAAAGGTTTAAACCTAAACCTAAGGAACAGCGGTTATATTAAAATTAATATTTTGTGTTATGTCAATACACTTGATGAACGAAGGAATGAATGATTGAATGAATTAAACTCCTGTAACGTTTAATTACTGGGGACAAACAAAAACATCAACTAAGGGCGCGTTTGCGGCCCAAATTCACAGTAATTTCGTCACGGAAAAAAAGGGGGAAACGAAAACAACCAAACGCATTTCGAACCTATTCGTGTGTTTGCAAAGTGTTTAGTGTGACCTCTGTTGGTAATGAGTTTACAGCTCATCAGCGCTAAACTATGCACGAGTTATGCACAGGTAGCGCCGCCATCCGGTTGCTTATATGTTGGCAGGCTTATTTATAAGTGCCATAATTTTTGCTGTCTCTCTGAATTCTGTCAAAAATATAAGCCAAACGTAACCTGCTTCTGATACTTACAGCCCTGATTCTACTTTTGGAATATATTAAAGTACAACAGTAAGCAATGTGGCATTAAATAACTCTAACTAGGACAGGCAGAGGGACTAAAAAAAGGCAAGAGGCAATGGGATCAAAAGGGTCAAAGCTACTGCGATGTTAACCATCACTCTGTCTGAACAATTTAAATGAACTTTTAATTAAATTGTAGGACTACTTATGCAGATTATCTGAATACGTTTAACCAGTAAAGGTTAAACACATACACCTAATGTTCATTTAATATTGTGAAAAAAAATTGGTAATAATAAATCACAAGATCAGAAACCACTTTCATAATCGAAACATTAGGCATTTTATTAAAGAATGTCTGGGAAAGTATTTCTAAAATGTACACAAGCCAATGTCAGCAGGGTGTAGTCGTCTACAAAACCATCCAGGATGTAAAATACACTCTAACTAACAGGTGATGCTATGTGGTAAAGTTAACAGGGTGTGTGTGTGTGTGTGTGTGTGTGTGTGTGTATCAACAACCTGCTTTCAACTCTGGTGTATCTGGTGCTGTTTACAGTGTTTTTACCTTTTCAGCTTTTGTACAAGTAACAACACTGTAACTTTTATGAAGTTAACAAAGACATTGTGCTTCCGCGTTGCCCGTTTTGTCTGGGCCAATGTCATATTTTGGGAATGCTAAGAACGTGATCTGTGATCCTGGAAAGCATGTAGCTCGCTGTGCGAATGGGGCCTCTCTCTCCTGCTAAAAATCCGCCTGGATTTGGGAGTGGCACATTCCAAATCCCAGGATTAGGCTCTTCCATACATGGTAAACTCCAATATAACATGACGTAACGGTCCACCCCTAAACAAACATAGGAAATAAACTCTTATCAGCAGAGACCTGAGATTATTCGCTCACTTCTGAGGAAGCTCCGCCCAGGTACCGTCGTAGAAGTTGCAAGTAAACGCCTTGTCCCACTACAGTTAGAAGAAACTAAAGACTTCATAGAGCAGTTTACAGTGCACTGGTTCAGGATTAAAACACGTTTAGGCTACAAGGCTAGAAGTATAATGCCTTTACGAGTTGTTTTACAAGGTCCTGGGCCGTGGGGATTCCGTCTGGTCGGAGGTAAAGATTTCGATCAACCTCTGACAATCTCGAGGGTAAGACATTCATTTCGGCTCTGCTAAGATCTTTGTGGAGTTAAACACAAAGTAGAAACGTTATATTGTTTTTATAGACACACACCAGACAGCTTAACATAATTTACTAGACCGGATAGGGTTTCACAAGAGCGCAAACGTGTAACGCCTGCAGCATCCCGTTCTAAACGCACATGTAACAGTGTGACCGTATGGAGCAAAATTCAACGAGCGTTTGGATTAAAAACGCAATGAAACGCTGACAAAGACTATTACAGTTTGTGCAAACAACAGAACTATGTGTGATTTGTGAGTTCATGAATAGTTTCTTAGTAATATGATGGCTTTGATGTTCAATCGCCGAAGCTGTATTCAGCCCGAAATATGACAAGAATCTACGGCATGTTTGTCGTGCTTGTTATAATAGTAACATGACACCTTATACACGCGTTTCCAATGTATTACGTAACTATTGTACCTTCAACAGCTACAAGATCATTGTCTTAACCTACAGTAAACCTACAGTAAAACAGGACACACTCCCTGACACCTAGAGGAAGTCATCGTTAAAAAGTGAAAGCCAAGTTATAACTGTCAAGGGGAAAATGCTGAGATCTGTCCTTATAGTTTTTGTTTTGAGATGAAAACTGCAAAACATGATTTTAAAGCAACAGAGTGTAATTTAATGTTTTGATCACGTTGTTTAGTCTGTTTCTTTCCTGTTATTCTGTGGTGATAATGATGATGACATTTTTTGTTATTAACTTTATCAGGTGACCCCAGGAAGTAAAGCAGCACAGGCTAATCTTTGCATTGGAGACATGATACTGTCCATAGATGGAGAGTCCACAGAGTCTATGACACACCTGGAGGCCCAGAATAAAATCAAAGGATGCTTGGAGGAAATGGTGCTGTCCATTGACAGGTAGGATATTGCCTTATAAAGGGGGATATGCAGTGGTTTATTGGTATATATTATAAAGTGTGAAGAATATATGATATAGATATATGATATATGACTCATAGAAGTTTTCTATGAGTATGCAGTCTTTCTTGACATTTGTAAGGTGAGGAAACAACAAATGAAAAACAAAATGTATTTTTTATAGCCTTTGATATAATTCTACCAAGCATATTTAATGATTTGTGTGCCAGTACTCCATTGTTCCCTGTATTGGAAGCCCTCTCTTAGTATTCATGTGTGTGCATGCGTGTGTGTATATTTATTTAACTTGTTAAGATTTTGACATGCAATGTATAACATTAACTATCCCTCCTGAGGGTTCCACAACTGTTAAGTCTACACACAGTTTTAACAAAAGCTAATATATGCTAGCAAGCTAGATTAAGTTACCATGCCTCGTCACAAAAAAATCATCCCTGTCGTTAAGCTCTGATTTTATATTTTCACTGTAATCATTTAGTAATTCCATGTATAAAACTGTTTTCTGTTCTTTGTAGATCAGAGTCAAAAATGTGGTCCCCACTGGTCACTGAAGAAGGAAAGGCCAATCCATACAAGATGAATCTGGCAAATACAGAATCACAGGTGTGTAATAGCTTTGCTAAATGGACAGTTTTTGTAACATATATAACAGGATCTTTTACATCGCTGCTAAACAAATAAAGGCTCGGCAATATAGCCTGCCAAAATGAAGTCATTGTTTATGTCCTAACAAGCCTTATCCATGGAGACCAGACTTTATCGGCCAAAGCCATGACGCAATACCCACATCCTGCTGGCTAAGTTGGAAAATTAGGGTCAAACTGTGTGATCATAGGAAGTGTGTGGAGTTTGACTACATAGTTTGGCTCTATAAACGTTTCCTGACTCATGCAGAGGAGAGTTTAGAATGTAGAGAGCGTGCATCATAACAGCACGACTGCTGAAAGCAGTTTTTAACAGCGGAAAGTTGCACAATTCGTAAAAACGCTTAGTCAATGGTGTGGCAACCCTTGTATTGTTTAATAGCATTTGTTTGCATTGCTTGGTTGAAATACCTACAGCTACAAAAAAGTAATGATTGATTCTCCAATATGTTTTCTGGCCTAAATAGATGAATATTACCACACATGCCTTATATAATAATGTAACATCATTTATTTCTGTTGTTGCACCTTCTGCAATTGTGATTTTTTTCTCTAAGCCTCTGTTAAACATGCGACATGCAACACCTGCTTTGCTACACAGATTAATGGATCTCTGTTTTCTATAGGAGGTGAAACATATAGGCTCTGCTCATAACAGGAGTGCTATGCCATTCAATGTAGGCAGCCCAAGGGTGGTCACCAGCCAGTACAACAACCCTGCAGGCCTGTACTCCACTGAGAACATCAAGAGTTTCAACAGTGCAGTGGGTGATGTCAAGACCTCTGCTATTCCCAGCGAATCCAGTAGGAAGTGAGCATGTTATGCCTGTTTATACCTCATTGCCTGTGGATCTTGGGAGGAGTTGCATTTACAAGGCATAATTTGTATTGCATTTGCATATTACGTATTTGGCAGATGGTTTTATACAAAGTGGCTTAGAGTGCATTTAATCCTTAAAGCTGCAACCTGTAACTTTTGCCTCTCTACTGCCATTTTATACATATGTAGGAATCAGTTGAAGGCAAACTGACATTTCCTGGGAAATCGGACCTGACAGCTCAAGTTATAAATCATTGTTATAAGCTTATGGTTGTGAAAGGGGGAAAGATAAGGACATTGTTTTGAACACTGATCTGCCATGTACTAGCATGTGACCTACATGGTTTTTGTTCATTTTTAACCCATAAAAGTTACACATTCCAGCTTAAATTTCCTTAAACACTAAAGTTAAATTTATCTGTGTATGTTCCCTGGGAATTAAACCAGAGACCAGAGAAATTATAAAATAATTTTGAGATAACTTTGCTTGTCATGTGGCCATCATCAGTCTAACTTTTCTCCTCTTTTTTAGTTCAGATTCTTCCAGACCTGGCCAACCAAAGGCTCCAATAGCCGCAGACTCTGAGGTGTACAAAATGTTGCAGGAAAATCAGGATTCCCAAGAGCCTCCACGACAGTCTGCTTCTTTCAAAGTTCTGCAGGAGATCCTGGATACCGGTATAATATCATACACACCTTGTGCACGCTCAACTTGACTGGATCTGTGTGTTGCAAACAAACTACTTGAAATCAATCCAACTGCTGACAAAAGAGATTTTATCTTCTGTATAGCTGGAACGAGATCATTTACGTCTGATGACAAATAGGCCATTCCACAGGGATTTTTACTCTCAGGAGATGATGCCCTATTGTGTGACTTCACTGTCTCTGAAGCATATCTTATTGGACGATTGTGGATTTAATTTCTTATTAAAATGGCCAATAAAATAATTTCTTTATTTAATTTCTAATTTCATATTTTTCATCACTAAACAGGCCTGGAAGTTGCCATGGCATTAAATCCCAGACAAACCATTCACATACTCCTACATTGTGATATATGTGATATAAATGTCTTAGCAGGCCATAGTTTCTTATAATAAAGTTTGGGTCATGAAGCTGGTCATTTGTTATCATCAAATACTAAATTTATGTCTATGGCCACATTTGTGAAACACATTTTTCAGATGTCATCAGGGCCTAAGCATAAAATGAATGTTTGTTTCTCTTTGTCAGATGATCCAGATAAACCCTCTGGCTTCAGGAGCGTGAAAGCCCCCACCACAAAAATTGGAGCCTCCGTGGGAAATGCTGAAAAGCTCACAGTTTGTGACAAATGTGGTTCAGGGATTGTGTAAGTTTCACATTTTTTATATTTCTTAGAATTTTTATAGGAATTTTTAATATGTAAGAAATGCTGCCATCTTGTGGAATATTTTGGAACTCTGTTATTGACAGTCCAAAATCCCAATTTGGGGTTGTTGCAGTCTTTTAAGATTTAATTACGTATTGAATATTTTCATCATAAAATTACCAAAACATGCTTCACTGTTTTGTGATGAACTTTATTGAATTCTATTTTGGTTATAAAGGGGAATGATGGTCAAAGTTCGAGACAGGTTCCGGCATCCGGAGTGTTATGTCTGCACAGACTGCGGGATCAACCTTAAGCAAAAAGGACATTTTTTTGTCGAAGACAAGATTTACTGCGAGAAACACGCTCGTGAACGCGTCACTCCTCCAGAGGGTTACGATGTCGTCACTGTTTTTCCTAAATAGAACTTTATTCCAGTGAAGCTTAGAACTGCACATTCCCTCATGTAGGGGAATTAGATAGGAAATCCCAAACGCTTTATTTGGATAGTCTTCAACTAGGGACGCTTTTTTTTGCCAAATTCGTGTGTGTGTAACTCTTACATGCGCAGGTAATATGTGGATTTTATTGGACACCGGAAACGGTTATCAGGAAAACCTGGAAATGTGCGCCATCTGAGTATGTGAATGTTGAGTCTATCCAGAGGAAGTGCCAACATTTTAAACATTCCAATTTCTTAGTCATTCCATACATATATCGTGCTGTAAAGGGCTTATCTTATTGGTGCTAGGGTATCCTAAGACCACTTACTGCATTTGCTGCTTTAAGTTTCTCATAAATTGATAATTGAATGTAAGTATAAGCAATCATTGTCATATTCCTTATGTACACCGGTATGTAAAATCTATTGTTTATTGATTTCCCATAATTTTATGGAAATAACTTCCTTGTGAAATAAATTGTTGCATATCTATTGTGACTTTTCATTATCATTAATTTCCTTAAAGATTCTGTTCATACAGATATTTGTTGTGTTTTGGGGAAACAATACAACCTGCATATCGAAAACCTTTCAAAGTGTTTTTTGCACGTATTCATGTAGGCTAATTTACCTGCGGAGATTTGAGTGGATGTAAAGAAGTAACCTTAAATTTCAAACAAAATTAAGCTTAACCGGAGAATTATTGTACAGTTAATAGCTGTCCTAATTGTGGCATTGTGTTATAGGCTAAGTTATTGTTACCTATAGTAAGTCTAGCCAATGCGTGGAATTACAGCGCGACTGGTGAGTAAATAAATAAATTCATTACAATTTAGTTCATTTAGAAAAACATTTGGTAAACATTCATTACAGATGCAAATTATAACATATGTACATGTATTAAAAACCGATAAAATTGATGTATTTATTTATTTGCTTAAATGCAAGCGAAATAAAACAATTTAGATATTTACAACAATTGTATCACTATTGTCCGATTTCAGCAGGACAATTTGTCAATTTAAGGTAATTAGGTGTACAACTCTTTTAAACCTTAATTGTGTCAAAAATGTCCTTAAGCATATAATAACAGGGACAACAAATAAAGGAGAAGAAGACAAAGAAGGAATTATTACCAGACATACAAAATTTCAATACCCAAGGCCGGTTTCATACGCACAACAACGCAATACAGAGTTTGTCAAATTTGTTTTGTGAAAAAACATCTGCTACTCGCACATTAGGCTTTCACCAGCCAAACGAAATGTCAAATTTTCGTGAAAATTGCTGTTAAATTCTTCCAGTAACAAATCCGAGTAGCCTTGTGATTTTTGCCAGTTTGACTGGGAAATTGTGGAGTGCCAGCTGGACAAGTAGCTGCCTGACGCACTGTAAGGCATATCGAAGCACCCACTTGGCATTACGAGGTTCGTAACCTTTGATGAATCTTTGATATGATTTGAGATATGACGAACATGATCTGGAATTCCCAACGTTTCTGACAATGCCCAAATATAATTGTGAGCGAACCTCAAAGTCTCGATTTTTGTTAGTTTCGCGTCATTGGGAAAAGTTGGAAGGACGCTTCTCAAGGTATCCAATGCGGAGTTCAGTTTGTGCATGCGATGCCTTTCTCGGTCGTTTGCCTTCATTCTGCGATTGCCACGTTGTTTTCTCGGTGATTTACTGGACACCTTTTTTCTCTGGCTTTTCTTAGCTGTGTTCTCATTACTAAACGTAGATGAGCTTTCTTTAGTCGTTAAATCTATACTGCCAAGCTGTGAATCTCTGTTGGCGTTGGTTTGTCGACCTTTGGCGATGTATGGAGATTCTGGCGTGACATCTAATGTTGAACTCCAGTTTAATTTTAAAGTCCCATTCCTTCTTTCTAAAGCGCACGTGGATTTTGGGGTCATCCTGTACTTAAAAAGACAACAATATATCTTAAATAAAGACATCAAAAACAAGTAAAACAAATCTACGAAAGCTTTAATAAATCGCGTTGCTTACCTCCTGTAGCCTGGCTTAGTGAAACTGAGTTTCCGTGAGGGCATTGGTCTACAGCACTCCGTGTACTAAATCCCAGTGAGCAATATGCAGTTTCTGATCCATTCCGTCAATTTATATATCAATGAGACAATAGAAGGTGATGCTCCCCTTAGCCGTGTCCCTTTATCCCACCTGCGCTTTAGAACAAACCAATGGAGTCAAGTGGCCAATCAGAACTCTTTGCCAAATTTACTGTCGCCCTCTAGCAATAAACGGAACAGCCAGAAGACTGTTGTCTATACAAAACAAAATATAATAGTAACATTAATCTATACGAATCAGAAAAAAAAATCAGCACGAGAAAGTTTTTATTGGGCATATAGACCCTTATTTTCCACAATGAAATATTGCAACTCATTGGGGTTGATTAGTTAATTGTGAAATATATGATATTTTTAAACATTTCCCACTACAAATGATATAAAAAGTACTTGTATCTAGACCAGAAATAGCTTTAAATATGTAGCGCAGCAGAGAACTTAGTGAATCTGCGAGAACTTTTCTTCTTACCTTTCCTGCTATAATTTACCTTAAATGTAGATAATGCGAATCTGTGTAGTTTATAAAAGATGACAGACACTGTCATCTAAATGTTTCTTTCAACCAGAAATTTGCGTTACTCAAAGCTAAAATATAAAAATATCCTGTTTAAATGCCGTTGCCTTGTGCGCCTCGAGGTGATACTAGTGTGCGTAATTTGTGCTTCAGTGCGTAAAAGCTAAGAACATAGTATTTAAACGACAAAAAACGTAAAATATCATATGCACATGGACATTACCAGTTTCCCTTTGTCCCTAGTACAATGAAACACAGAATATTATGCTTTGAAAGTTGTGCAAAGAAAATAAAACGCGTGCGCAAAGATGTGTCCAAAATGGAGTCCAAATAGTTAAGAACTCTGGGTGCGCATGATGAATATGATCACAATTATCAACAAAAGACCTTTTCGACATGTTCAGACAGCAACAGATTACACTTGGCATCAAGTCTTGATAA
>JAZGTK010012510.1:0-14884 GCA_036877625.1 Ambastaia sidthimunki
TACTGGCCTGTCTCCTGGTAGCGCCTCCATGCTCTGGACACTACGCTGACAGACACAGCAAACCTTCTTGCCACAGCTCGCATTGATGTGCCATCCTGGATGACCTGCACTACCTGAGCCACTTGTGTGGGTTGTAGATTCCGTCTCATGCTACCACTAGAGTGAAAATACCGCCAGCATTCAAAAGTGACCAAAACATCAGCCAGAAAGCATAGGAACTGAGAAGTGGTCTGTGGTCACCACCTGCAGAACCACTTCTTTATTGGGGTGTCTTGCTAATTGCCTATAATTTCTACCTGTTGTCTATTCCATTTGCACAACAGCATGTGAAATTGATTGTCAATCAGTGTTGCTTCCTAAGTGGGCAGTTTGATTTCATAGAAGTGTGATTGACTTGGAGTTACATTGTGTTGTTTAAGTGTTCCCTTTATTTTATTTTGAGCAGTGTATTTAAAAGCACCCATCTACATTTTCTTAAACATCAGCATACAGTCCTTCATGTAACAGCAGATTGTTGTTATTGTTACTGTTGTCAGAAGTTACTGCTATCAGTAACTTTATGCTATTACCGCCTTCCACATCATTTCTTGTATTTTATAACCATCAAACTTCATGGACTCCCATCGTTGACAACTCTGTATCACTCAATCATTCAGCTTTCCTTTTAACCAGTCATAGTCCTGGTTACGTACTGCAGCTTTAACATGCCAGAGGAGAACTGGCCTCCCCTGTCTAGCCTTGTTTCTCACAAGGTTTTTTTCTCCATTAATCAATCTCTGGAGTTTTGGTTCCTTGCCACTGTCGCCCTGTTGGCTTGCTTACAGGGAGTCTGCTGACACTAGTTTAGACAACTCACCTAGGAAACTCTGTAATAGTATCACTTCATAGCATCATTTAATAATTATATCAATCTGCAACTCTTTCATGTGCGTGTATGTGAATGCATGTATATATTTATGTATTTCTATGTGTATATGTATAAATATATTGATACTCTGTTATTTCCAAGTTTCAAAGTACATTGTAAATATCCTTGGATATTTTTCAATATCATTTGTACAGCTGCTTTGCAACAATGTGCTATTGTGAAAAGCGCTTTATAAATAAACTTGAACTTGAACCTATCCATTATTTATTTGCTTATTTACATGCTTAAGTAAAGTAAGTAAAATCATTTCTAGTGGAAACAAGACTTGATATTGCCAGTAGGCAGAAGCAGCAAACCACTCTTTAGTTCAATCTATTCACTAATATACAGTGGCAAGAAAAAGTATGTGAACCTTTTGGAATTTCATGGTTTTCTGAATAAATTTGTCATAAAACGTGATCTGATCTTTATCTAAGGGTATTGACAAACATAATGCGTATATAAATAACACAAAATTCTGCTCTTTCTTGTCTTTATTTAACACACTTTTTCCACTGCCATTTTGAATGTTGAATGAGAAAGTGAACCCTTAGAATAAATAACAGGTTGACACCCCCCCCTTGGCAGCAATAACCTCAACCAGGCGTTTCCTGTAGCTGTGGATCAGACCTACACATCGTTAAGGAGGAATTTTAGCCCATTCTTCCTGGCAGAACTGCTTTAGCTCTGTCATATTCTTTGGACGTCTCATGTGTATGGCCCTCTTCAAGTCAATCCATAGCATCTCTATTGGGTTGAAGTTTGGGCTCTGACTTGGCCACTCCAGAAGGCGGATTTTGTTTTTCTGAAGCCATTCTGTTGTGGACTTGCTCCGGTGTTTTGAGTCGTTGTCCTGTTGCATCACCCACCTTCTACACAGTTTCAACTGATGCACAGAAATTGTCACATTATCCTCAAGAATTGTCTGATATACTTGGGAATTCATCTTCCCCTCAATGATTCCAAGCTGGCCAGGCCCTGATGTAGCAAAGCAGGCCTAAATCATGATGTGTCCTCCACCATACTTTACAGTTGGGATGATGTTTTCATGATATGCCGTGCCCTGTCTACGCCAGATGTAGTGCTGTGTGTTTTTTCCAAATAGTTCAATCTTAGTTTCATCAGTCCACAAAACATTTTGCCAATACCTCTGTGGAGTGTCAATGTGCTCTTTTGCAAACTTCAGGCGTGCAGCAATGTTCTTTTTAGTAAGCAGTGGCTTCCTTCATGGTGTCCTGCCGTGAGTACCCTGCTTGTTCAGTTTTACATATTGTAGACTCATGAACAGATATATTAGCAAGTTCAATGATGCCTTCAAATCTTTGGCTGTCATTCGGGGTTGTTTCTTTACCTCATTGATGAGTATTCGTTGTGCTCTTCTTGCTAGAGTAGCAACAGTCCAAAAGTGTCTCCATTTGTAGATTGTTTGCCTAACTGTAGACTGGTGAATTTCTAAAGTCTTTGAAATAAATTTGTAACCCTTGCCAGCTTTATGTAAATCAACAATTCTTGATCGTAGGTCCTCTGAAAGCTCTTTTTGGCGAGGCATGACTCACATAAGCGTGTTCTTCTTGTGCAGAACAAACTCCAAAAGTTTGAGGGGTTTTTATCAGTCAAAGTAGCTGTAGTCTACACCTCCAAACGTATTAGACTCCAGGTGTGCTAAAACCTGACTCCAATTATCTTTTTTGAGGTCATTAACTTGAGTTCACATACTTTTTCCACAAGCACTATGAGGTTTTTTGGTTGTTCTCAATGAAGACATGAAAGATCAGATTTTTTTGTGTTATTATTTTTAGACACATTATGTTTGTCAATACCATTGACTTAGATGAAGATCAGATCACATTTTATGACAAATTTATTCAGAAAACCATGAAATTCCAAAAGGTTGACAATTTTTCTTGCCACTGTAGTTCTTTTCAAAGGTTTTTCTTTTCATGTGTAGACAATAAAATCACACACACATTTCTAAACATTTCTATGCATGTCACTATGTATGCAGCAAATATAGTTTGAATGAGTCATCACAAAATATGCATAATTCATTTAAAAGTTAACCTTAAGAAGTTTTTAGACCTTAATAGAGCAGACTTCCTATTATCGGTAAGTAAAGAAGTGTCACTACTTTCGGTATCATCGCAACGCAACGAAAACTATTGGCTGAAACCTCTCACCGGTGTTATTGCAGAGGACCTGGCTGCTCTAATTCTAAACAAAGACACCCTTATGTTAGTTGTCCAGACACTAAAAGAATTGAGGAAAGCACAGGTGAGACTAATACCACGGGATAAAGATCCTTCTTTTAAAATAATATGGTGGATGTTTGTATGCAGTATTTCGAAACTCATGTCTATTTCCTACAGAGTGATTATTTTGATGATTGTTTTGCAATTTTGAGGTAATTTTGAGGTTATGTCTGAAACTAAAGTACTGCAATAAATCTGTGTTCGAATACTGAACAAAGGAGAGCACAAAATACCTTTAATGTTGATGTTTCAGTGAGTAGGTAATAGACTCAAGGCTTAATTTACCAAACATTGCGCAGCCTGTAGTTTATAGTATATAAACGCAGCCTGATTGTGACTTGTATATTTAGTTATTTATAATATATTAACTTAGTTTAACAGAACTTTGTCTGACAGCAATATCAACACGTTTCTTGAGCTGCTTCTTTACTAACAAAGTTTTCTTTTATCAGGTGGGACACATAATAATTCAACAAATAAACGACTTATTAAAATGTAGAAAAAAACAGACAAAGTCTATGCATACGTTTTGTAATCTTTATCATATTTAAAATTGTTAAATAGGCTATTATATGCCACTCACAGCGGTTGAGAGCAAATTAACCATGGCAACCGGAACAGACAACCAAGGACAGCAACTTCGCAGCCACCAGTCAAGTTATATGACTAAACACCGACAACTCCGATTAATTACCATTATTTACCTTTTAGTTAAAGTGTTTTGGTTAATATTCATTCCTCTGTAATTATTCACCATCTATAATTTTGTCCGCTAACATTACGCTTGTTTATGTATATTTAAAAAAAAAAAAAGTAAAAAATAATATACAAACCCACCAAATAATTTGTTACACTCTCAGGTAATGCTTAGGTGATCAGTAATACCAAATTATGCATTTTTTTGTGTAAATGCCCATTTTAACAGTGGTGTCAAGCAACTGTGTCAAGCTTGAAAATAAATTAACTGGATACATATGAGTCTCTTTATTTACATCTTAAATTTGTTTGGTGCATTAAAAGAACAGTTGTCCGGCCATACAATGTGAAAATCTGAAAATACTACGCCCATTCCAGTTCAATTCATTCAATAAAAACTCTGTATTCTGTATGAGAGTGGACAAAAATATAACCATAAATAACAAGTTATCACTTGCTAATCACTTGCTAAGTTATCATTTGTGATAAAAGTTTCTCTTGATCTATACATATGACAAGCCCCAAGACATCGCCAGTATTTTCCCCACCGCCTAAGTTTCGGATTTTCTTTCGGATGTTCCCCGTTGTGATCGTCTTTGTAAGGCTTGAGCTTCTTTCCCATAGACGAAACGAGCACTGGCTCATCGATGCCATCAAAGTTGTTGATGTTAAAACGCTGAAAACACGCATTCAAAAGACGACAGTGTTCACTGACAGCGCAGCAGCACAGTTTGCGTGTTGGAATAGTGCGCTGTGATTGGTTGAATGGATATGTTTTGTTTTGCTGAAAATCAGAACTGCCGTTTATCGCGTTTTGGGAAAAAAGGGAAGAAACAGTGCAGGAAAACACGGCGGATATCGCGTTTTGTTAAAAACTGATGACATAACTTTGAATAGAAATTAAATGTGTGAAGCTTATTTTTATTTTTTAAAATTGGCGTTTATCCCGTTTTGGAACCAAACTCTTCATATATATATATATATATATACTAATACTAGCCCAAAGTCGCCATATGGCGTGATGTCATCAGACCCGCACACGTGACATGTCCCAAACACTGACATCATACTACACGTGTGTACATGTGCGTTTAAAACCGAGAACCGTATTCTCATCCAAACTGGTTAATGTTTCTCAGTCACTATGTAATAATAAATATTATTATTTTTTCCACGTGTTCAATTTAAAATAATTAAATTTCTGATGAGACGAGAAAGACTCGTGAAAGACTTCTTACACACAAGAACTGGTGGTATTGGGAGCGCATTTTACCGTTTTAATAGCGCTTAATTATATTATTTTATAAAAACTCACCTTTATAAGCTCTAGACCGTTCCCCGCGCCCTCCATGTGGGATGTGTGATTGTCTTCGGTGTGAATCTTTGACGGCATTTGAACAAATGTTGAGCAGACGTACACGTGCAACTGTCCCGAGGTCAGACACGCAGGAGAAAAGACGGACCCGGAAATGAATCACGCGAAAGGAAGTGTTCACATAAAGGCAGTATATGTCGATAGTAGAAAACATTGATCAGTAACACTGCTATTGGATGGTTGTTAGTTCCAAATAATGTCCTTTCAAACGCATGTAAAAGGTTATGGGGAATTTATTATGTAAAAGTGAAATACAAGAACATAATACAAAATGGTAATTTGTACTACTTATACTGCATTTGGAATCTCTTTTATTAATACACTGGTAAATGACGAATTGCCTGTTTGCAACGGCAACCAATAATAATGCAATTATTAATAAAAGGGTGCTGGTCCTGCACCCTCACTACATACCCATGAGTGTCTGGACCCACAGCTTGGGGTCAGTAGCAGCAACACCTTAATTACTCAAAAAAATGTTGTTAGTTCAATTTAATGAGCGTTTTCCCCACAACAGGTAAAGAGCTGTTTACTGCGATGTGTACAGAGATGCGGAAAATACTACCTTTTGAAGTTCTTTTTACTTTAGATTTTTATTGTTAATTTATTGAATTCTAAACAAAAGGTAAAGGTCTTATATAAACAGTCTTAAAAGATTAAATGTATTTTGAAAATAAAAAGCAAAAACCCCAAAACACTGACCCTAACAATCTAAAGAAGACAAAACTAAAACTGGAGATAGAGTTGCTTCAAAGAAAACTTTAAAGTAAGTGCTAAATCACTATTTCACCCAGGGTGACATTGTTTACTGTACTTAACAACATCTCTTGTTGCAAATTAAAGAAGACTGACTGCTGCTTATTATCCAGGAACATTTACAATAAACCCAAATAAAATACATGCAGGCCTATGCATGCCTGTCTTTTATTCAGGAAGAATAATCAAAAATGCTGTTCCATAATTCTACCCTGTGCCACTTTGTTATTAGGTTGGTCTAAGTGCAAGCTGGAGGTCATTATCAGGCTACACCTTCATCACAGTGGTCGCTTTATGTTTTTAAGGCCTACGAAAAAGTGGGTGAGAAATTCCAGACTTAACATTGGGCTGAATTTTGTTACTTCATAGCACTGCATCAGAATGTTGTAGAGACTTGGGGGTTAACTCATATCGCTCGGCTTAGCAAGCAGCAACAAAATAAAATGCAAATAATATAAGGAAGACACATGTATCTAAATGACCTTCCAGAAGTGTTTCTGAGTAAGTGTTCCTGTAATTCAGTTGGTAGTGCATTGTGTTAGCAGCTCAAAAGTCATGGGTTTGATTTCCAGGGAGCACATGTGCTGGAAATGTATAACTTGAATGTACAATACTTTAAAGTGTTAAACTTGAAAGTACAATGCTTTGACTAAAAGTTTCTGTGCTGTACTTGGTGTACTTGCTGTACATACTTTTTAGACTTTTTTTAAAAGTTACCCAAAGATCTGATTTCAGATATATTTCTTTTGCTGTAATGATGCTCAAAATAATTTCATCTTGTGTAAATGATTAAACAAGTTTGTAATTTCTATTGGCTACTGTATACAGGCCACCAGGGTATCACACAGACTTTATTAAAGAATTTGCTGTCTTTTTATCAGAAGTAGTTTTGGCCACAGATTAAGTACTAATTGTTGGTGATTTTAACAGCCATGTGGATAATAAGAAAGATTCACTGGGGTTGGCTTTTAAAAATGTTTAAATAAGTTTTAAACACTATTGCAGTCTTACAGCATATGTCAGGACCCACTCATGCTCGTTAGATCTAATATTTTAATACTAGGTTTAATACTGTCCTATGGTGTAAGTGTGACATGAATATTCTGCAGCAGAAGGAAGACAATTCAAATTTTTATCTGGTGTCCTGTTTAATACATTTACTTATGGTTGCAAAATCAGCTACAAATACAGTTTGCTACAAATACAGTAGAACAATAACTTCTGCCACTAAAGATTGTTTTATCAACAATCTATCTGAACTGTCTCAATTTCTTAGCATAACAGATGAAAACTTTTAGCATAACAGAAAATGTTAACTCCTAACTGTGATCTCCGCAATGCTTATGAGGCACAGCAGCCCCACACCGTGGCATAACAGTCAATATAATAGCAGTGATGTGTTTATTAATTCCTATAATAACAAAAGAGATACTGTCAGGTAAATCAAATCAGGTGGTGAATCATAATTTGCCCATGTAACAACTCCAGAAATAAATGAAGAGTTTGGTTCCAAAACGGGATAAACGCCAATTATAAAAAAATCGAGATACTGCCAAAATAAGCTTTACATTTGGTCTCTATTCAAAGTTCTGTCATCAATTTAAAAAAAAACGCGATATCCGCAGTGTTCCCTTTCAAAGACGTTCACTCACATTGCGTCAGTCGCTGACTCTATGGGGAGCCACGCCTCCTCACCTTTTCCTGAAATCTTATAGAATAACGCCAGTTGCAACAACTGGCCAATGTCACTTCAGTATGCAAATTGCATGCAAATACTGACCGAGTCTCAGGGCAGTATAATGCGCTGCACAGTGACATTGCTTTAAGTGACATTGCAAGCATCTAAAGCAAATTAGGTTCGCGGCGCACCTGTGTCCGTCGTCTGCCTCTATCGGCGCTGGCCACAGGCTTCCATCTAAGCCATGCACGGCGGTCGTTCACCTCGCCGATAGGGCCTACGCGTTGGCGGGAAAGGCCGCCTTCTCCCTGCATGCCAGGTCTTCCAGGCTCAGCGTCTGCAATCGCTGGAGGGGAAGACGGCCACCGTGAAGGCCGTTCGGGATCTGCGAGAGCCCGCGTCGCAGCGGGAGGGGGAGTTTGCTCGCTGACGGCCCAGCGGCCAAGCGCCGCGTATTGTCTGTTTTTCCCCATGTTTGAGTGTGTGAAACAGATTTAATAAAAACACATATCCCCTCACAAAAAGGAGCAGTTTCCTCCTCCCTTTGTGGGCAATGCAATCCCAGCCTTGCCGATGAGCAGTGTGTGGCCACAGCCCCCCCCGTGAGGTCCGTTCAGCACCCCCTCGATGCAGGCAGTGTTCGGGCCCCGTTAGTTTTGTCCGCCGTCGGTTATGCCTCTAGCTGTGCCGAGTTCGCTCCAAGCGGTCGCCGGCCAAATGCCAACACCTCTTCTCATAGTCGGCGGTCAGCGCCCACTACACGGGTTTCTAGATGCGTGGAGAGCGCTGTCCGGCATATCAGAGTGGCTTCTAAGAACAATAGAACACGGGTATTCCGTCCAGTTTCGACGCAGGCCGCCCGCTTCAGCGGCGTGACACTGTCGCTGGTATCGGTGTGAGACGCGCCACTCCTGAGGCAGGAGGTATCCAACCTGCTCGCCAAGAGGGCAATAGCCGGTCCCTCTGTCTGAGCTGAACAGCGGTTTTTACAGCCGCTATTTCGTGGAAGGATGGGTGACTCCGACCAATTTTAGATCTGAGGCCCATCAATCGTGCGCTTTGTAAACGCGCATTCAAATGACCACGCTCAGATAAATCCTGGCGCAGGTGCGTCCCAGGGACTGGTCTGCGTCAGTAGACGCTTACTTTCATATCCAGATCGCCCCTCATCACAGGCGCTTTCTGAGGTTTCAGTTTGAGGCCGTTGCATACCAGTATACAGTGCTCCCGTTCGGGCTGGTTCTAGCTCCGCGCACTTTCACGAAGTGTGTAAACGCTGCGTTCTCCCCCCTCAGGGCGAGTAGGATACGCATTTTAAGTTTTTTGGACGATTGGCTGATTCTCGCCCATTCGAAGGATGTGCTTGTCAGCCATGCAGAAGAGCGTGCTCACTCCGAGTCAATCTGTGGCATATCTGGGTGTATGCCTTGACTCTGTCTCCATGCGCGCGCGTCTCTCCAGAGAGCGCGTAGAGAGCATATATTCTGCGCCCGTTCAAGCCAGGTCGCTCTGTCACGCTCAGGCAGTTTCAGAGACTTCTGGGGCTTATGGCGGCAGCCTCGGTAGTGCGCCATTTGGGACTTCTTTACATGCGTCCCCTACAGCTGTGGCTGAAAGCTGTGGTTTCAGCTCATCTTCGCTTCACAGTTACACGCAGTTGTATGACGGCTCTGACGCCGTGGCGCGACCCCATGCTATTCAGTCGGGGGGTCCCTCTAGGCTTTGTGACCAGACGCGTGGTGGTTACGACGGACACGTCGCCCACGGGATGGGGTGCGGTGTGCAAAGGCACTCCGGCGTCAGGGCTCTGGTCGCAGTCTCAGAGTGGATGGCACATAAACCGGTTGGAGTTGGCGCTGAGGGTTTTTCTCCCTCAGTTGGCACGCGAGCATGTTTTCGTAGGCTCGGACAACATGTCAGTGGTGTTGTACATAAATCGCCAGGGCGGAGTACGCTCCAGGACATTGCAATTCTTCTTTGGGCCGATCGGCATTTCCTTTCGATCAGGGCTTTGCATATTCCCGGTCGTCTGAATCGCGGGGTGGACATGCTCTCGCGGGACAGCATTCCCCACGGAGAGTGGAGGCTTCACCCCGAATCGGTACAGCTGATATGGGACCGGTTTGGGAGAGCGGCGGTCAACGTCTTTCCGACGCAGGAGAATGCGCACTGCCCGCTGTTCTTTTCCCTCTCGGAGCAGTCTCCATTGGGGGGGGATGCTCTGACATCTCGATGGCTGGAGACCAACCTGCATGCTTTCCCTCCGGTAAAGATTTTGCCCCTGGTGTTGTGCAAAATGAGGGAGGAGAGAGCGTCGGTCATACTGATTGCGCCGAACTGGCCGAATCAGCCGTAGTTTCCAGACCTGAGGGAGATGCTGGTGGAACTACCTCTGAGGAGGGACCTGCTCTCTCAGGCGAGCGGCACGATCTGGCACCCCAACCCGGAGCATAATGTGACACCGTAGCGCTGTCCGGTTTCGGACATCTTGAATTTCCGTCAATGTAAATTGGATGCCGGTTCTGCGGCGTCTACGTTGAAAGTGTATGTGGCCGCTATAGCCGCCTTTCACTCCCTTGACAATGGGTGGCCACTGGGTAAACACGACTTGGTCATTAAATCCCTAAGAGGGGCCGTCAGTGCCACCGTGGGATTTAAACTTGGTGCTTTCAGCGCTCTCTCAGCCTCCGTTTGAACATTTAGGTTCTATTGCCCTTAGGGAGGTGTCACTTAAAACCTCTCTACTGCTGGCACTGGCTTCCGCCAAGCGCGTCGGAGATCTACATGCATTCTCTGTCAGCACTGATTGTATGCGTTTTGGCCTGGAGGATTCTAGTGTTATGCTTCGCCCTAGACTGGGATATGTGCCTAAGTGTCTTTCTACTCACTTTAGGTCTCAGACCGTCACTCTGCATGCGCTCTCTGCTGAGCCGTCAGCATCTGGAGATGCTGGTGCATGGCTCGCGATCTGCCCCGTTAGGGTTAGGGCTTATGTTGATTGTACGGCTTCCGTCAGGCAGTCTGATCAGTTGTTTGTGTGTTATGGTGGTGCCTCCAAAGGTCTATCTGTATCTAAGCAGAGGCTTTCTCACTGGATTGTGGATGCTATCGCTTTGGCTTACGGAGCACAAGGGAAAGAATGCCCATTGAGTGTTCGGGCTCATTTAACGAGGGCTATAGTCTAAAGGCATGTCTATTCAGGACATTTGTTTGGCGGCTGGCTGGTCTTCTCAAAATACCTTCGCCAGATTCTACAAACTAGATGTTTCTTCCCTGGCTTCGCATGTGCTTGCTGAGTGTTACTTTAAGTTTATTATTGATCTGTGAATTATGGGGCCGCCATACGGCCGCACCCTTCATTATACAGTATGTGCAGTTTGCTGTAACTCTGTTATGTGTTTTAATATTACGCTTGTGCGTGTATATGTAACCGCTCTGTATTGTTTCATGCTGTTTAAAATATATGAGAGCGGAAGGCAAACAACCCAGGGTTCCCGTGTTATATGTGCTTTCTGCTTAGTACTCTTATACTCTCGCTGTATGCAAGGCGTATGGCTTGTTTTGAGTGCTCATTGGTTGCCATTAGCCTATCGGCTGAGAGCCGGTGCGGTATCGCCGCCTCTGGGGTTGTGCTTATTTACGCTGTTGCCTGGTGACCGGTTCTGCCGCTCTCACGGCATGATTTTACTCGTTTCCCCATAGCGTCAGCGACTGACGCAATGTGAGTGAACGTCTTCGTTCACTCACCTCGGTTCCCTGAGAGACGGGAACGAACATTGCGTAAGTTGCCGTGCTCGCGGCTGTGTGTGTGCTAGCATTCAGTCATAGATTCTAAAGCAATGTCACTGTGCAGCACATTATATACTGCCCTAAGACTCGGTCAGTATTTGCATGCGATTTGCATACTGAAGTGACATTGGCCAGTTGATTGCAACTGGTGTTATTCAATAAGATTTCAGGAAAAGTTGAGGAGGCGTGGCTCCCCATAGAGTCAGCGACTGACGCAATGTGAGTGAACGTCTTTAAAAGGGAAACCAAAACTCAGGCGGTGGGAAAATACTGGTGATCTCTTGGGGCTTGTCATATGTATAGATCAAGAGAAACTTTTATTACAAATGACAAATAACTTAGCAAGTGATTAGCAAGTGATAACTTGTTATTTATGGTTATATTTTTGTCCACTCTCATACAGAAAAAGAGTTTTTATTTAATGAATTGAACTGAAATTCATTTATAGCATTTTGGGGAAAAATGTGTCATGGATATAACCCATTTTGGGAAAAAAATGATTTGTTTGTTTAATAAATGTTTAAAATCAAAATATAGATTTAATTTTTTTGATGTTATTACAAACACATGATATATTACAGTTTAAAACAGAAATTAGTAGTTTTCATACAAACCCTTTTTTGGGAAAGAAAACACTGTTTTTCTCAGTTTAACAATTTTAGATTTATCCCGTTTTGGAACCAAACTCTTCAAATATCAAAAATAATTATCTAAAACAATTGATCTAAACCTTGGATGACTAGCAACTTTCTACTAGTAAATTCAGTTTTATGTTGTTTTTGTCAATTGGACCAAAATCCTCCACACAGAACAACCTAGAATACTATCTTACTCTTGATGGATGCTGTACAAAGTCTGCGTCATCATCTAAGAATTTAAATGTCCTTTGCTTGTTTACACAAACTTTCCTGACGTTTACCGGGCGGAATCCCGCCCCCATCTCGGCTACTCAGACCACATCTCTGTTATGCAAACAGGCCGCTCGTCAGACGCTTCGGTTCTGAGGCAGGTGAAAACCTGGCCAGCAGGAGCCATCTCTGCTCTTCAGGACTGTTTTGAACACACTGACTGGCACATGTTTAGGGAAGCAGCAACTGACGGCGACTTCACCAACTTGGAGGAATACGCGACATGACCAGCTATATCAGCAAGTGCATTGATGACATCACCGTCTCCAAGACCATCACCACACAGTCCAACCAGAAGCCGTGGATGACTGCAGAGGTGCGTGCGCTACTGAGAACCAGACTCCCCCTTCAGGGCAGGTGACAAGGCAAACTATCCCGGGCCATCAGAGAGGCAAAGCGCACACATGCTCAGAGAATCCACAGCCACTTCAAGGCCAGCAAAGACATGCAGCGCTAGTTCATCCAGGCTATCACCAACTACAGGACAACACCACCTGCCTGTGACAGTGATGCCTCCCTCCCAGATGCACTGAACGACTTCTACACTCAGTTTGAGGCACAAAATGAACCACCCCTCCTCCCAATGACCAGGTGCTGTGTCTAACCATGGTTGATGTCAGGAAGACTCTTTACAGAGTCAACTCGTGGAAGGCTGCTGGAGCAGACAACATTCCTGGCATGGTGCTCAGAGGATGTGCCAATCAGATGGCAGATGTTTTCACGGACATCTTCAACACCTCCCTGAGCAGCACCATTGTTCCAATGTGCTTCAAGGCCACCACCATCATCTCCGTGCTAAGAAGTCTCCAGTGTCCTGCCATCTGATTGGAAAGCTGAACTTTCTGGGCCTGAACACCTCCCTCTGCAACTGGATCCTGGACTTCCTGACTGGGAGACCACAGTCAGTCCAGATCGGGAACAGCATCTCCAA
The DNA here is from genome assembly GCA_036877625.1 of Ambastaia sidthimunki. NCBI lineage: Eukaryota > Metazoa > Chordata > Actinopteri > Cypriniformes > Botiidae > Ambastaia > Ambastaia sidthimunki. Next base: position 13,290 of record JAZGTK010012510.1, read on the forward strand.
CACCACCACACTTAGCACTGGGGCCTCACAGGGCTGTGAGCGGATCCTGAAGTGAGGAAAACCCATAAGGCCAAGGTCCTCTGAAGAGATGACTTTGGAAGCCACGGGCTGGACCTCTGGAAGCCACAGGCTGGACCTTAACTCTGGAAACCCCGGACCGAGCCTTGGATCAAGAGCACCTGGAGGAGGCTCTGGCTCGGGCCTTGCTTCTGGCCCGGGCTTTGTTTCTGGCTCGGGCCTTGCTTCTGGCTCAACCGGACTGGACCTGAGACCTGACTCTGGCACTGGCTCTACCGGATTGGACCTGGGACCGGACTCTGGCACTGGCTCTACCGGACTGGACGGGGGGCCCGGACTCTGGAACACCCGGACTGGACTTGGCACTGGGCTCTGGAACACCCGGACTGGACTTGGCATTGGACTCTGGACGGTCGGCCGAGACGTGACTTGGCTCTGGGTAACCGGCAGAGACGTGACTTGGCTCTGGGGAACCAGCTGCAATGACATGCCGGGGGGTTGTTGTGGCCGCCATTTTATGAACAGACTCCACTATCGCTGCCATTTGGGGAGTCTGTTCTAGTGTGGTTGCAACTACATTAGTAAGTGCGGTGTCGCCTTCCTCCCTGACACCCACAGTGAACGCTCAACCAGCAGTCCAAAGAACATAATCCAAAAAACTACCCAGCGACGAATGTGGAGCCTTGTAAATAACTTGTGATTTCAAAGGCTGATTAAGGCCATCACAAAAAAAGTGATGTGGCTCCTGGTTCCCTCCTGTGGGTGGCTCCTGGTTCCCTCCTGTCTCCTCCATGTCTCCTCCCTGGTCCCTGTGGGTGGCTCCTGGTTCCCTCCTGTCTCCATGGCTCCTCCCTCCGTCGTCTCCTCCCTGGTCCCTGTGGGTGGCTCCTGGTTCCCTCCTGTCTCCTCCATGGCTCCTCTCTCCGTCATCTCCTCCCTGGTCCGTTTGTGTTCTCCTCCCAGGAGTCCGACCTCCGCCAAAGTCACCTCCCAAGGACTATCTGTTTCTTTCTGTTCCTCTATGGCGCGAGGTCGCACCTTCCGGGAGGGGGGGACTGTTACACCCCTGTCAGACTGTTTTGTTTAGCTTTGGTTTCTCCCCTTGTTTATGCCCTTATTTGGTTTTCCTGTTCCTGTTTGGTTAATTCCCTCCACCTGTTTCTGTTTAATTAGTTTGCTATTTAGTTTGCTTCATTCCCTCTCCGTTTGTCCGGTTTCAATTATTGTTATGGTAATGTGTATGGGTGTTCTACGTTCCTGGTTTCCTCGTTCCTTGTTTCCTGTGTGGATTATATTATATTAAAACACGTTTGGATTATATTCGACATTGTTGTCTCTCCTTCGCTCCTGAAGCCCGTGCACGTTATCGTGACACTATCATCACTTAAAATAAAGAGGTGCCTCAAGGATCCTAAAGAAGCCATATCTCACATACCGCTAATACATACTTAATTATTAAATTAGATTTTTTTTTAGATTAGATTCAACTTTATAGTCATTACACATGTACAAGTACAGAGCAACGAAATGCAGTTTAGGTCTAACCAGAAGTGCAATAAGCAGTAAAGTGCAGGATA
>JAZGTK010012511.1:4705-14884 GCA_036877625.1 Ambastaia sidthimunki
GGAGTTAAACTTGTGAAAACTGAAACAAACCTCGCATTTTGCAAACATATGCAATCTTTTTGAGAAAAGATACTTGACTCTCAAACAAACAGAACGTTCTTTGCAAATACAAAAGGCAGTTTGAGAAAAAATGCAGAAGTGCAACAAATAAATGCACTGTTTTACAACACATCTTTTATATAAGATTCTCTCAGCTTGATTTTCATACAAATGCAGCTGTGTAACTTTCTTCCAAAACAGCTGATGGTGCTATTGTTAAACTTGTGTTTACATTACTGTTTGGTTTTTGCTACTTGCAGCTCTATCCAGCCAGCTCAAGCTTTGACACGGTCCTTTCACTTCCCACCAAAGAATTAAACTTATTATTGTGCATCTGTCCAAATGATTGGGTTGTTTTACATAATTGGCATTTTGTAAAGATTTATTGCATTTAAAGAACATGAATGACTGTGATTCTGACTGAGAAAGATCTGATATATTTGTGTGCAATATTTTTTTAAATATAATAAAGATACATTCTAAATTTTTTTTATTCATTTAATGTTAGCCACATCATGGTACCTGCTAGACATGCATTTCATATTGGTATAAACAAATTACTGCACACGATTTCTCATGTTTCTTGGTTTAGTGACATTTATAACATTTGCTTAAAATAAAATGTACATCTGCTGTTGTGTATCAGGACTCTACATATGAATTTTATGCATTCATTTTTTACAAGTTAAACTATTTTGTCAGTCAAACTTTACTTACAGGCCACAATAAAATGGGAAAAATGTCCTGCATTTTTTAAAAGTTGGTTTAAATAAAAAATGATTGAATTTGGCAAATCATGCTAAGAATTTGAAAGCTTATGGAGATTGCTGCTAAATAAAATTATACAAACAGGTGCACAATAACATATTCATTTAATTATTTTGAGTGAGAATAGGATGTACATGTCAAACTTTGACCTCCATAGTGGCTGGCTGGCTGGGGTGGCATCATGGTGCAAGTAGCAAAAACCAACCAGTTAGGATCATTTACGTTGCAAAACGTTAATCATGCATAAAACCAGATCTATATGAGTAAGTCCATGTCAATAAACAAATATAATCAATTAAAGTGAAAATAGAAAGAGAAGAACTCTTTATCTTAAAGATCTTAAAGGCGTACAAGCGACAGTAGCCAGCCCTCATATATTTAAAACACACTTATTTATAGAAACAGAATTTAGCTTGAAATTTAGCTTAAATAAATTCAATGAGACTAACTGAATAAACCGTGATGCACATTGCTTTTATTAATTGACAGGGAAGGCACATATGGTAATGTTCAGGGCTTTTTCAGGGAGACTAGTGTAAAATGCCAACCCAGTCTCATAGCAGTTTGTAATATAGTCAAGAAATGTAATCTATTGATTCATGTTCATGGACACGAATTTCCCATGTTTTTGGTGTCACTCAGAACGACTTTCCATCCAATGTATTTCAATAGGAAATATCTTTCGTGCCCTCCACCACGTTTTTCTTTTTGCCACTGGGTACCACGGATGCTGTTTTTTTCTGATTTGTTATTCATTAATTTTAATATTCAAGCACTTTATTACTCAACATTTAATCCAGAGATTTTATCCTTGTTTTTATTGCTTTATATTCTGTAAGCTACTTGCTGTTATAAACCATGCATATTTAAAAGCAGAGGCAGATACATTTCTGAGCGGGCTAAACAAACATATTCCATAATTACAAAAAAAGATCGCATAACTCGGAATAATTTCTGCAGTACCTACCCCAGATAAACTGATATCCTTAAGATTTTTTCATAATATCCTGCCGATCATCTTAATAATATTGTAGCGCAACAATTATTATGTTTTGAGTGTGACTGTTGTTGTTTTGGCATCCGCATTTATTAGAGTGAATACGGCCAGAAAAAGGCCGGATACGCAAATGTTGGAGGTGAATTAGTGTGTGCGTTACCGCTGTTCCAGTTATGTATTAAAAAAAAGTTGAGACAAGCATCCTGTCGTGTCTGTAACGTCTGAGGTTCCCGTACCGCCTCTGAATTCGTCGCCCGAATTCTGATTGTTTACACCTACATTTCCCATCAGCCAATTTACCTGGGGCTGACCACGCCCATGTCACGCACCTGCTTTCAATTATCACTCATCATGGACAATATATAAACTGGTCACAGATCACTTTCTTTGCTGTTTGTGACATTTCTGAGCATTTTTCCTTGTTCTGGATACCTGTTATTACCTGGACCTGGACTGTTTGTTGGATTTTGATTCTGTGCTGCCTGCCCTTTTACTTTGTCTGTCTATTGGATTACTCTCTTGTCTGCCGCCTGAACACGACCTCTGCCTGTCTAATGTTTATGATCTGCCTTATCTCTGATATACCTGTTTGCTGGCATTTGGTTACTATTGGTTTTCTCATTTTGAATAAAGCTGCAAAATGGATTCCAGTGCCTATGACTCTTCATTACAGTGTCATTGCCTTTCTGTCGCTTGTCAGACGCTACAATATGTTTCAGCTGTAGTTGAAACCTAATCCTACTCTGGAAAATGAAAGAACTTCAAAAATGTGGACGCTGATTTGTACGCTTAGTAACAAGTTCAATGGCACATCTCTACTGGGAATTGTAGTTTTTAAATACATTGGTTATTAAATACACTTCTTGTTGCTGGATTATAAATCTTCAAACATGGTCCGAGTTTGAGGTTTAAAGGTTAGTATTTAGAGAGCCGGAGCCATGTAGAATCTTCATACTGGCATATGTTACTCTCCAGGTCGAGACCTTTTCAATGATGTATTTGGTTTGGGTCTATGACAAAGTTTAAATTTTTTCTCATTTCATTTACACAAGCCATTCAAGGCTCTGAAGAGCACTTTGAAGGCCAAGTAAATAAAATTAAGCCTTTTGTTTGTTTCTTACGAAGCGTACAAATCAGCCACCATATTTGTAGTACTTCCGGTTTCCAGAGTAGGAATGGGGTTATAAAAACGAATCTTTACTAAATATATCAAAGGTCTCCTACAGTCAAAACATATTGTAATGTGTACAAAATGTTACTGTTATTGTTCAAATGTTAATGTGCTTTGTGTGTTTTTATTGGGGAACTGTTGTGGGATGTTCAGTTTGGGAGGGGGGAATGCTCCACCCCCTGTAGAGTAAAGGGCAATCTGAGTGAGCGGGGAGAGACAGAGCGCCTCGCTGGTTTAAGTTCGGAGCTCTTATAAGCCGGGTTGTTTATAGTGTGGGTTGTGGCAGACAACAGCCCTTAATAAACACCCCTTGTAACCAAAACACCTCATTATTGTCTGGGAACGCTACAATATTAAGATGACCGCAGGATGTTATGAAAAATCTTCAGGATATCAGTTCATCTGGGGTAGTTACTGCAGAAATTATTTTGAGTTATGCAATCTTTTTTTGTAATTATAGAATATGTTTGTTTAGCCCCCTCAGGAATGTAATAAACTGCCTCTGTGCTTATAAATATGCATGGTTTATAACAGCAAATAGCTAACAGAATATAAAGCAATAAAAACAAGGATAAACTCTCCTGAATAAATGTTGAGTAATAGTGCTTGAATATTAAAATTAATGAATAACAAATCAGAAAAAAAAAGTGTCTGTGGTACCCAGTGGCAAAATAAAAAACGTGGTGGAGGGCACGAAAGATATTTCCTATTGAAATACATTAGATGGAAAGTCGTGCTGAGTGACACGAAAAAAACTGAAAATTTGTGTCCATGAACATGAATTAATAGATGAAATTTCATGACTATATCACGAACTGCCATGAGACTGGGTTGTCCCAGCTTTGGTTTACCTATTTAATGCAGCCTAACAATCAAACAAAAGGGATTTGAGTAATAAGTCGATAGGACTATGTGTAGGTTAGATTAAGGAGATGAGTCTTTAATCTAAATTTAAACTGACAAAGTGTATCTGCCTCCTGGACAAATATAAACAGAATCTACCTACCACCCATGCTTGATTTTGAAATTCTGGGTACTATCAACTACTCATAAGAACTCTGGCTGCTGCAAGTTTTGAACTAAACCTGAAGGGCAGCCACCCAGTAAGGCATTGCAATAATCAAGTCTTGTTGTCATGAATGCATTAATAAAACTTCAGTGACATAGAGAGCATGTGTTGTAATTTTGATATATATTTTAAGATGAAAAAATGAAGCTTTACAAATATTGGAAATATGGTTTTCAAAGGACAAACTGCTATCAACCCAAATTATGAGCTCTTGAAGCAGACTTTATAGAGCATTCATCAGGAGTGAGACAGTATTGAGACAGCAGACTGTACATTCTATTAGTTTATGGGTGAATTTATGGGTGTTGGGCCTCGAAGACATATAGCTGAGTATAATCAGCATAGCATAATGAAAACTAACTCCATGTCTCTTAATATTTGCTCCCAAAGATAGCATATACAGGGTGAAAAGCAGAGGCCCAAGCACTGAGCTCTGCAGCACTCCATACTGAACTCCATACTAAGCAACAAACTAGAATTTGTCAGATAAATATGTTATATTTAACTATGCCAGTGCAGTTCCATTCATACCAACATGAGCCTATTTAAGAGAATACTGTGCTCAGCAGTGTCAAAGGCTGAGCTAAGGTCAAGTAGCACTAGAAGAGAGATGCAACCATGATCAGCTGACAAAAGCAAATCATTTGTCATTCTGATGAGAGTGGCCTCTGTACTATGATATAGTCTAAATCCTGAATGGAAATTTTCCCAGACACATTTTCTTTTCAGGAAAAAACATATCTGTGAGGACACCACCTTTTCAAGTATTTTTAAAATAAAAGGTAAATTAGGTAAAAAGATTTTTTTTTAAAAAAGGTAAAAGATTGGTCTGTCATTTACTGTTTACCTGGAATCAAGTTGTGTGTTTTTAATAAGAGGTAACAGCCAGCTTATAAGTTTCTGGGGCATATACCAACACCAACGATGAATTAATAATACTATGTAGAGGACCAATAGCATCTCTTTAAGGAATCCTGTAGGTATAAGATCAAGCATACATGTTGTTGGTTTAGATGATTCAATTATTGTTGACAGTTGATCCTTATGTATAATAGAGAATGACTCTAATAGAGAATGTTTCATGCACAAGTATTTTGTAAAGTACTTGTATTGTCTTTCCTAGGTTATGTGTATGTCCTTAGTCAACCATTTATAGTATAGTATATGTATAGTTAGATTACCCCCCTCAGTAAGGGTGTCCTGTATAGGTTATGTTATGTATAGGTTTAACAGTATGTATAGGTCTAAGATTGTTCTATGTCTAGGAGTGTATTTGTATTGTATATTTTCTTGTGTAGCATTGTGGTCCTGCGAGACACGACATTTCGTTCCACTGTATGTCCACACATGCAGCGGAATGACAATAAAGCAACTTGAACTTGACTGAAGTTGTTTTTTGGATAAATTATGATGCACAATCAGATGTGATTATGATGCAGGCATTTTGCATGTTCATGTTTATGTTTTTGTGTGACCATATAAATCTTCACTGCTGTGATATTTGTCACAAATTGTCGCAGTTCAAATCTAGATTAACGACACATCTCTTTAGACACATCTATTTTACCACAGATATAAAAGGATTGATAAGAAGATGATGATCTTCTCATGCTCTTAACGTTATGAACAGCAGCTACGCTAACTATTCTCTATTTTTATCTCGGGATATCAATCCTGAGGTAGCTTAAAATAATGTCTGCTTCAGTATGGATCCAGCATCTTGACAAAGATTATGATGATGGTCCAACAATATGTAAAGAGAACACCCAACCCAGGACGCTGACAACAACTATCTAACATCTGCAATTCATAAATCATTACAAATAACAGTTTTCTAGTAATGTATATGTTGCATTTCTGTTAAGCAGCTTTAAACAATATGTATTGTAAAAAAAACGCTATACAAATAAATGTGAATTTAATTTAATAAAACTTCCATCCCCACTAATTCCCCCATCGGCCACCGGAGGTCTCCCTTCCCTTGAATATTAACCCAAACTAAACTTCTCAGCATTTACCCTGACTGATTGTGTATGCACCTGACAGCCATCTTTTTTTTTTGACATCTTTTGGTTTGTTTGCTCACAGTTAAGTTCTAGTTAAGTAAGGGTGTGAGTATGCTTGTTAGTATACCATGGTGTTGGGCTGCTGTCCTTTTATCTTTAAGTGTTAATCAGCCTAAAAATTATTTTTGTTATTTTTATTCTTGTTTTTATTGGCTGTTGTTATTATTTATACTATCCATGCATTGATGACATTGGGTCATGATAGAAAAGAAGTTGTAAAATCAAAATTCTAACCCTGGCTATGTGTCAACAATATTACACATCTAACAATAACATTACACAATGTCAGAGTCAACCTATCTTAAGTTTATGGTTCTTTTCTGTTAATGTATGTATAACCAAAACTTGTGCTTACAGTGCATTGGCCAAGCATTCATTTCTGCGTTTGTGTACTTGTATATATTTTATTTTTGGAACAGGACCACAGTGCCCTACAGGTCAATGACTTTTATTTAAGTGGAGCCTGTGACCCCTGAAAACCTTCACAAGAGCATCCAGATACTTCTAACAAAAGAATTCTTCTTTAAGTGCTTTTATGCTGTGTGTGTTCTATGTTTCTTAAGCATCCAGGTGTGGGCTACTGTCAGCGCAGGTCAATAGGGGTCAGCACAAATGGCCTTAACTCAAGCATCTAGATGCTAGACAAAGAGCAAAAGAGGGTGTCACGCTTTCCGCTTGCTCAAACTGATGCTAATAGCATAGTGACTAAGCTTGTGGGCCAAGCAAAGGAGTAGAGAACCTGATGGACCAGTGTTTGCCAATGGCAGTGAGTTGGAAAGGTTAAAAGCATACTCTTCCAGTGAGGGAGAGAGAAAGCTTTTACTGCATACTATTACCCACAGGGCTAACAGAGGTAGACCTCTGACAGACCAGTAATAGTGGCTTGGGGGGGAGGGGTTGGGGGGTGTTGTATGTGCACTGGGGGCCTAACATCTAATCTTGGTTATTGTAAGAAATCATGCATAACTGCAACTCAGTCACCTGTGTGAGCTTTTGCAAAATGTGTTTTGTGCAGCTGACACACTAAACCTAAGCTGATCTCATTACTAGAGAGAAAATAAAGCTATGCCACCCAGGGCAGTGCACTAATTCAGTGATTTCACAGGTCTGATCAGCTGTGGTAAAATTGTGATAAAACTGCAGCAACAGCAATATTATAAGGAGTACTTGCTGTACTGATTTTATTTTATGCTGATAAATTTGGCGCACTAGACAACTAGTGCTGTCAATTGATTTAAAACAAAATGAATCACACATTTTCTGTAATTAATCATAATCATAGAAGATATGATACACCTCCTTTTCCTTGTTTTGCCATAAATTGATTGTTGGCCTTGCCATGGCAACAGTTTTCCAAAGATATTAACAATCCATTGCATCTTCAATGTCTCTCCTTTATTCGGACCAAAGTTGAAGTTACTTGGGTAAATTTAGAAGGAACTCTTTGAACTCTGTTTTAAGTGGCATATTTTCTTCTGTCAGTTAGTGGTGCTATGGCTGTGATTCACAATAGCCACACGTGGGCATCAGTACCAAAACCAAACATACAGCTAAAGTTTAAACAAAATCCATCAATTCAAATCATTTCCTTTTGAGATATCAAAAATCCCTTCGCAGTTTAGCATCTTAGCATAATATTCACAAAATTTGGTGACAATCCAATAAATCTCTTTGGAGGAGTATTTAAAAATTCAGAACACAATTGTCAGAAAATCCACATTAAATCCAAAATGGCTGACTTCCTGTTGGGTGGAGCTAATAAATGTAATTTTAAAAGTTGTCCAGCTTGATAAAAACAATACATGTACAATGTTTGGTGACTGTAGGTAAAATTAACCTCATCATTTTATTCAAAAGGAGGTGCTACAGAGCCCCTCTACCACACCCACGTCTTAGTTTTAACCCATGACTAACGTCCGACTTGTATAGTGTATGTATGATGTGTCCGATAGCGTGTGCCAAATTTCATGCCATTTTAAGCAGTTTACTATGCAAAAATTTTGCACAAATTGAACATATGATTTAGGTGGAGTTTGAAAAAGTATGTATTTTGTATTTTTTTTCTTTTACATATAAGTATGTAAAAGAACTCAAAATGTCGGACAGGAAGTTAGTCACCTATGACAAATTTGGTTTTGTAGCACTCAATTCTAAATGGCAGAAAACTTTTTGGTGGAAATAATATAACATGTTGGAATCAGCATGAGCCAAGGAATCAGAGGAACAAAAGAATTTTGTAAGCATGAGTGAAATTTTGGACAGTTGGTGGCATTAGAGAGTTAAAGGTTAGAGGGGTAGAGACACCAAATTTGGTCCAGTACCATTTCAAACTGTCCTCTATCTGTGTCTAACATATGGAATGTGAGGATTATGAGATGACCCCTAATTAGAAGAAAACTAACGGATGCAATAGGGGTCTAATAATCCTAGGTAAAACAATCATTGTTTGGGCAGTTAATTTAAAAGTTGTAAAAATGTGTGTCTTACCTAATGTAACGTTTGTAGCTGTCTCCCCTGTACCTGACCGTAATGCAATTCATCCTCCTCCAGACCAAGAAACATCCATGTTATTTCCTTCTTGCTGATTAAAGGAGCATGTTTAATCCTCTTATTATTCATCTTCAAGTCCACTTGCTGCAGAGCAACGGATGACAAAAGCGACTTTGCATCTCTTTTTTGTTTCACATAAGTCCCATAGTCATTATGTCACAGACAGATGGTTAGAAACACTTAGTGTCCTGGCCACAAGTTTTTTTCTGTTTCCTGGCTCTTTATGATTCCAGTTTTACAGTATTACAAGTTACAAAACACACACTCCTATCATCAGTGCTGTCTGACTCTAATCACAATCTGTCTTTTCAGAATGACTTGGGTATTACTTAAAATGTTAAACAAACCCAGGACGCAATTTAATAGAATGAGACCCAACCTGGACCCGGATAAAAAAATCCAAAATATGGACCTGAACTGAGGTTTTATTAATGGGTCGGTGATGTTTACATTCATCCATTCCAGACTCTGCAATGGAGCTAACAGGCTACACGGTACAGCATCATCATCGAACCAGTGACTCCGATAAGAGCAGGGAAGGGGGACTATGTGTGTACGTCCATAAAAGCTGGTGCACTAACATAGTGACTGTTAGTGGCCAGTCACTGCTCCCTAGACCTGGGATGTGTGACTGTTAGATGCAGGTTTTTATACCTTATGAGGGAGTTTACTGTGGTCATGACAACTGCCATTGACATTCCACCAGATGCTAATGCTAACTCACATAATAGCCGGGGACTTCAATCATACAGATTTAAAAGCAGTGGTCCCTCAGATTACCACACCTGGACCCTGCTTTTGATGCCGGCATACACCCCCCTTAAGAAAACTGCTCTTACCACCACCAGGACCATTAAAACCTGGCCAGATGGAGCCCCTTAACAGCTGCAGGACTGCTTTGACAGAACTAGCTGAGATGTTTTTGAACATCAGGACCCGGAGGTGTTTACAGACACTGTTTTAAGTTACATAAAGAACTGCACAGACATTGTCACAGTGAACAAACACATCTAGGTTTATACCAGTCAGAAGCCCTGGATGACCAGGGAGGTCCAGCGGCTGCTAAAGGAGAGGAACACCGCCTTCAGGTCTGGAGACAGTGCTCTCTACAGCACAGCCTGAGCTAACATAAAGAGAGGCATTAGAAAGGCCAAGGCTGACTACAGGAGGAGTATCAATGACCATTTGGACAGCAACAACAGCAGGCAGGTATGGCAGGCAGTCCAGCACCTCACCTCAACCTCAGGTTCCCAGAGCTGCTGAGGGTGATAATGCCTTGCTGAGAGAAGAGTTGAACCTTTCTTTGCCTGCTTTGAGGTAGAGCCACACAACACAATCATACTGCACCCAGCCCACAGCAACTTCAAATTTACCCTCTTTGTGGAGAAGCATGAGTAGAGGCACATGCTGAGGGCCATTAACCCCAGAAAGGCTGCTATCATTCCTATCATTTCTATCCTATCATTTCTTCCCCCTACCTTTGACCCACATCAGTTTTCCTACAGGGCTATTAGGTCTA
>JAZGTK010012512.1:0-14884 GCA_036877625.1 Ambastaia sidthimunki
ATCTTGCTTCAATTTACTGTCTCTAATGTTGTCTAAGTAAGAGAGCTAGAAGTAACTATCTTCTTTAGTAAGTATCTTTTTTTTATAGATATAAATTTTGTTTCCAGGTCATTGTTAGTACAATGCTTATAGTTCTATGCATGTTATGTTCTGTGCATGTTATGCATGTACTGTAGATGAGCTGGGTTGCATGTTTCATATCTGGCAATAAGGGAAGTGTTACACCAGCAAGAGATCCATCTGTTGATCAGGAGAAACAAAGAGTCAGATGTAAAGAGCACCTGTGTTTGTTTTTCACATCTAGATGGTTTTTCTGACTTCTCCAAAGATGGATATGTTCCACGTTCTCCGTCTCCAGCCATCTCTTTTGAAAGCACTCCAACATGATGTTCATTTCTTTACAAGGTCATTTGTCTTTATTAGTATTGTGGATGTCTCTCCTCATGGTCCCGTCTTTTCGTTCACTGCCAGCAGATAATGCAAGCGAATGTCGTGCTGTAAGTCACGCTGGAATTCATTTGGATGAAATACCTTGAAATACTGTCAAAAGAATATAACAGAACAAAAATGTTTTGATCTCCAGGGTTAAACATTTAACAATGAGAAAAAGAAACCAGGTGCTGGAATTGGAACAGAGGGATCAACACTTTGAAATCAGTTACCTTACAGAACCTAAAGGGGGACAAAGAAAACCGCATTGACCTACATTAGCAGCTCTGTTCACATGACACAAGTTTTCCGGTTAACTTACAAACTGTATTTGTCCTTGATCGTCTGTATTATGAAACATTTGCATTTATATGTTGTTATGATTATAAGCATTATTAATTTGAATTTCATATGGGTGCTGGTGAAGATGTCTATAGTGGCCCTTTAGGGGTACTATGTCCCCAGAGCACACCTGTAGTGTTTACATTCTGTTGTAGCTAGAACGTGACAGATCCAGCCTGCACACAGGCCACCCACACGGAAGAACCTTTTCTCTGGAACCCCTCCAAATCCCTGTCCAAATCTCTATGAGGTAAACATACTGATTACCACATTCAGCTCTCATCATTGTCCTGACAGGGTGCCATTTCGGTCACAGTTGTTCAGTGTTGTAGAAGTTGCTTCGTTTCTTCTGATCGCTCAGTTTTCAAACGGTTTCTCTTGGGCTGGTTGATGCGGGTTTGTGTTTGGATCATGGAAGCTGGTCTCGGACAATGTGAAAAGGAAACCACCATGGAGTTTATTTCTCTCACTCCAGATGCACACCTGATTTGTTCACAAGGCTTTTGATCTCCTTCTGCATGAACGGATAATTGTTTGCAGTGCAGAAAGAGGGGGGATTAACTCGTGTTTAATGAGGGAACAGTTGAGAGCTTTGGCACATTAGCAGGTTGTGGTGAACAGGAATTTGAAAGATTATGGGCTGTGTGCTTAAGTAAAATCCCTCAGGATCTTTATTAAAGTTTTCAGCTTGCATATCGTGGAAGTCATATGATGTTATGGTAAATTTTGTTTGATTGACCTGGAATGTGTGAAAATTGGAGACACTTTGAGGACTGACCACGTGTGTGGGGTACATACTGACGGGAGCCTTATCTGCCCGGCACAGGTGCCGCTAAAGCACTCAGTATAGCCTGAGTGAAAGATTATGGAATGAAATGTAAAATTAATACACCACACTTAGCCTGCTTGCCTTCAGGATGGAGTTACTCTGTTCAGGCCAGAAGATAAGTGCTACAGTAATCGGGGCTAGTAAACAAATACTGATGCCATGTCTGTTACCCTGACCTGAGTTCCTGAGTTTTCACCTGAGTGAAAACAGAATTTAGCAGCCTGCTGTGGAAGCCTTTGAGCCACAACACTACCACAAACACATCCCCTCTTGACTTGTTACACATGAATCATTTTATTACTCTGTGGCATCATACTTGCTGACAGTGAACAGACCTGCTGGGCTGGCTAGGTAAAATGCTGTGGACAAATTGTTAGTGTACTGAACATTATTGTACCTCCACCCTTCAACTGAGTGAGCACATGCTTTCCCCTAAATGTTCTGCTCGGAAATAACAACCGCAATCTTTATTAAATACACAGCGTTTACTGTGAGCATTTGAGAGACTTTGTAGTAAGATTATAATTACTGTTGCTGAATGTGATTCATGAAATCACATTTAGTCAAACTGGGTGTAAGCAGTATGACCTCATTTTTGTGATTACTTTTTCTTGTATTGCATTACACATCACATTGCATAGTCTGTTTTTTACAAGACATTTGAAAATGTGTCATTGCAAAGTAACACTTTTTATTTGTGAAAGTTGTTTTTGGATTTGCTTCAGAATACTATATTGTAAAAACTGTAGCCTGTAAAAAGCCAGTAGTGGACAGATAGTCAACATATCAGTCACCTATAGATGGCGCCAAAGCACCAAAGATCTTTTTTTTCTTAGTACAGCCGCACGAATTTTTGTGATAAAGGCAAATATTTTTGAACTAATGTAGCATCTTAGCCCACATCTGAGACAACAGATGTGGTTGGTTTCATAGATAATTTTTACGTTTAAAATATCATTCATAAAAGTTTGTCTAATTAGAAATACTTCGGTTTAATTGGTGCTATTGACTGCAAGGGTCTTCAAATAGTCATTCTAAGGTCTGTATCACTTGTTGTCATTTCTTATAATACATAGTACACATTTTTACAAAACAGTAATTTACACATGTTGATGCCCCCTGATGCAAATCTTTAAAATGAAAATAGTTTAGTAAAAACACCGCAAGGGAATACATTTACTTAAACTAATACCAGATCACCAGCTACTAATGCAAACTGAATTAAGATGATACAATTCGTTAAAAATCTAATCACTTTATTCAGCGAAACTGTACAGATACAAAGGTCTCTTACCAAATTTTAAAAATCAAGTAAAAAACAGCAAGATTATTTTCATAAATACATATATTCTTTAAGAAAAGGTGATTATTTACACGTTACATCGTTTAAAGGGAGCTTGCTCAAATTCACAGCTGTACACATGCATATTACTGCCCCAGTCCTAATGCGTATTTGACGGTCCATCTGTGCCAAAGATGTATGCATGATTGTCTACAGATCGCTGCGAAAGTCACACAAGTCCCTACTTAAAACAAGGGATGGTACATATATAAGGCAAATTACGTCCACATTTCAAGTACAGAACCAGCCGAAACATTCAGCACTGCATGAAATGTTTATGTCTACAGAGATCACATCTGTAAATTATATCGTTACACAGAAATATAGTCAAATGTCTTTTTATCACATATATAAGCAAAACCCACAGTTAAAACGGACTCTGGCAGATAACACTGTTCATGTGGTCAGGCGTTCCGTTTTCATTGTGGAAACTGCTAAGCACACCAGCGTCCATATAATTCAGTCGACAAGTCACTTTTTCGTGTAATCGTTCGTTGTCCCCGCTAATTTCAGACTAAAGATGCATGATCAAGGTTGACAAAACAATCTGGATGATTTGTTTCTTTTTTCATACAGTTGTCTCTCCTTGGTTGCTATTACTGAGCCTTTTGTAAAATCTGCGCCAGGACTGCAGCGTTTTCCCCGACCATATCCAAAATCCAGAGGTGATTCCCACAATCATAGTCATCAGATACTTTATCATGAAGACGGTGAAGTCCGGAGACATGGGGGCAAAGTTATTGACGGGGCAGGGAACGGCAAAGCGTTTACACGTTTGCATATGCCAGGTCTTCTCCCATTGCTCTCGGAACGCCTGCTCGTAGAAATAGCAGGCGATTACAATAGTAGCTGGAACAGTGTAGAGAACGCTAAACACGCCTATGCGTACCATCAACTTCTCCAGCTTCTCCGTCTTGGTACCATCATGCTTCATGATGGTTCTGATGCGAAACAGTGACACAAACCCAGCCAAAAGAAAAGAGGTGCCGATAAAGAGGTAGACGAAGAGGGGCGCCAGGACAAAACCACGTAGAGAGTCTACGTTGTAGATGCCAACGTAGCACACTCCAGTAAGGAGATCTCCATCCACTTGGCCCATGGCAAGAATGGTTATGGTCTTGACTGCTGGCACAGCCCAAGCAGCGAGGTGGAAATACTGGGAGTTGGCCTCTATTGCTTCGTGACCCCACTTCATTCCCGCAGAGAGGAACCATGTAAGGGACAGAATGACCCACCAAATAGAACTCGCCATGCCGAAGAAATAGAGGATCATGAAAAGAATAGTGCAGCCCTCCTTCTTTGTGCCCTGGGCCACAGTCTTATAACCATCATCATTAAATTTGTCAATGCAAACGACTTTGTCTTCAAGGAAAAAACCCGCTGCGTACGCAACAGCCACCATGAAATAACAGCCGGAGAGAAATATAATGGGCCTCTCGGGGTAACGAAACCTCCTCATGTCCACTAAGTATGTGAGAACAGTGAACAGTGTACTAACACAACACAAAATAGACCAAATGCCAACCCAGAGCCGACCGAATTTGACTTCTTCCTCTCGAAAATACATCATCCCGTTGGGCTTAGTGGGTTCGCATGGCGCACCACAATCCTTTTCGCCCATGAAGTGGTACTTAAGATAAGTGGGTACTTTTAACTGCAGTGGGCATGTGAATTGCTGACTGGTTCTGTCCACTTTCGGCTGTAATGTAATTAGTTCAGGAACGTACGGCGTCGGGTCCGATGTCGGGGTTTCAGCGTCAGACGTGTTCTGACCCACGCATATCTCTCCCGCTCCGTGGACGGGAAAATTCTCGCAGCGAAGTCTCTCGGGCCACTGAAAGCCGAACTTGTTCATGAGGGCCTCGCACCCTTGTCTCGCTCGCTCGCATAAGGAACGGCACGGCGGGATGGCTTGCTCGAGCACCGTGCAAACCGGCGCGTACATAGAGCAAAGGAAGAACTTCAGGTCCATTGAGCACTGAACTTTGACGAGAGGGTAAAACTGGTGCACTTCCAATCCGGCGTCTTCCTGGTTGGTGTGACCCAAAAGGTTAGGCATGATGGTTTGGTTGTAGGCGATGTCTGTGCAGAGAGGTATAGATATGGGCTGACAGAAACCGTGCTCAGGAATGGAGATCCCCTTCTCTCCGTTATACTGACCGCAGGTCGGTTGCAAGGCCAGGCAGAAAAACAAAAGAAAATGTCTAATAATCCCACAGCAGTGATGCATTTTGAGTAAAGGCTCGTGAAAGGTTCGCCCGATGGAAATAAGCTGCGGTTCCTCCGACTTTTGCTGCTACAAACTTTTCAGTGAAATTGCCGCCCTCAAGTTCTTGTGTGATTGAACGACCGAACGCTTTTCGTTTCTGCTTCCGTTGCCTGTTCATCAAAATCACGACACTTGTAGCATGAAAGCAATCATGTTAGGCAAACATGTAGATTTGTGACAAAAGGTATGTAAAAAGAAAAATGACGAAAACTTATCACAAAAAAAAACTAAATCCACAAGGCGATCATCCTTTTCCTCAGTGTTACGAGACTCTTCTCGCCGTTCCTTGAAGTTTTCCTGCCTGGCTTAAATGTCGACCAAATCCCGCGTGTTAATCTGTATATCTAATGATTTTATATGTGCATCGCAAAGAGAATTAGTCGCTACTAGAAAACTTAAACTGTATATGTTTAGCAAAGTGCGCTTTTCTCGCTCGTCTTCTGCCTGCTGAGCAGACGCGCTTCCCACTGACTAAAAGGTCTGAGCGCAAGTGAGGCTCACGTACAATAATGTGTAGTCGGTTTCTACACACCCCTCATTCAGATTCACTGGCCTTCGTTGCGGGGCGCCTTGAAACCAATACGTTTTTTGACCAATCACAGGTTTTGTTTTCTTTTGCGTCTTGCTTTGGATTGGTCAAGGTATATAATTGCGAAGGATCTCAGCTTTCGCAAACTTGCCTCTATTTCTATATAAGGCAGGGTGAAAAAATCATCTATAGTCAGATTTCTAGAAATGCTCTAAGTTTTCCGCCCCGATCCATCTTTTCTGATTTTTTCTCAAATTTGTGGAGCCCAATAGTCGGTAGTCATGCAGTTATAATATCTGTATACTAATTTTCACAGTTTGAAACACTGAGTCAATTGAAAAATTAGAGCCCATTTTAAATATATAATTTGTTTTCTTGCTACTGTCACATATAATCAGTTGATTTAGGTCAATCCATTTGGCAAAATGACAACAAACTGTCTAATCTGAGCTAAATATCTGCATGCAGAAATCCCTCAAAACCTGCATAATGTGCATATTGTTTATTTGTTGATTAGTTTACTACGGTTTCAATACTTTCTATTGCGGTACTATCTTGGGGTGTCTGTTCTGTCAGTATACCATTTAAAAAGGGATTATTCAACTGGTCAGAGTGTAAGTGTTAATCAACTGTCAACTTAGCATTACAAAAAGAAAGACCTTCCTCACACCCATCATTCAGACACAGATACTGTGATAGCAAGCAGGTCAACATTTTGATAATTTTCATTTGAATTATTCTCACCCAGAATGGGTGGGGACCATCAGCTAAACAGTTTGGACTACTTTGGGGAAAAATGCAGAGTAATAAAAAACACTTGAGTATGTCCATGTAGGGGAAATTAGCCTTTGGAAACATTAGGGAAAAACTGCAAGAAAAATTAAATTTATCAGGGTCCAGTTTTAAAGTTTACAATAAATAATTGCTATAACAAAGTTTCAGTGGTGCCAAAATGCAAAAAAAATCACAGCGTGTTACTATTATAAAACATTTGATTAATAATTGTGAGATACCAGTGATAGGCAGAGCTATTGGCTAAATTACTTATCTGTGTCATAAATAAGACATTTTCTCTCCTCTGGAGTGTGTTTTAAAAAATAGATCTGAGCTGTATAGCAGCATGCCTGGTTACTCGATATGTAAATGTGAGGGCTGAGGGAGATGATCTGCTCTGTGGACTTCAACATCAATCACACAGAGCCTAAAGCCGCTGCCTCGTAAATGAGCAGCACGGCACGCTTGTTCTGATTCTCTCACCACAGCTCTACAGCATCTCACCTTTGATCATCCAGCATAACCACTCACTCAATCTTCCACAAGACATGCAACTTAAAATCTTGATGGATGTTTTCTTAAAAATCATTTTTTGGCTTGGGTCATAGTTGCTTGGGTTCAGAAATACAGTCAGTAAAAAAACACGTAAAAATGTGCTGTACCTTTATGAATTCATGATTCTTGAACCCTGAGGTCCAAGTTTATTACAGAATACATGGTTGAAATGTAATACTGCTCTGTAAGAGTGATGTATTATGTACATAATTTGGCTTTGAATATACACTCTTTACAAAAAAGCAGGAGCAGAATTAGCTGTCAATGCGAGTTAATGTGAGTGTTTGTAACAATACTGTAAATTTGTGTTGGTATATAGATGGGTTAACATGTCAGAAAAAACCTAAATGATTCCTGATAATTTGGATGATTAGTTTTAGTAGATTTCATTAATAATTAGACTTTATATAATAATAGACTTTATTAGATCTCACACTGCCCAGCATAACATTTTTACCCCTTAACTAGTGTGAGATTAAGAAAGACTAAGTGATATAAGGAGGCATGTGATGAAATCACACTGCTGTTCTCTGGTTAGACCTCCGTTGCGTGATGTGAACGTCCAATGTGGGGCTGGAGCTGTCAGCTCACAATTGTGCAATCCATAGCTTGGTACTTTTGTGCTTTATTGACCTGTTGTTGTGACTTGTTTTGGGGGTTATTGGAATTGAACTAAATCACCCTGACCAAAAAATCAAACCAAGATGAGATCTCCTTTTAGTGAGTCAATATTTACTGTCTTTCCTGTGTTTATAGATCTACTTAGAGGAGTGCATGTTTCAACATTTTGTTTGGGTGACAGAAATCTGATGTAAGCATACATATAACAGTGTGTGTAAGAGTATACTTAACCATATATAAAGGACAAATTTGTACCCAGTGGGAGCAAAACCTGACAAACCCGATCAAACCCTTCTTCTGGGGACGTCCTCATTTGTAAAAACACTATGAAAAAAATTGTAAATTAAACCTGTACAAATGCAGAAAGTTTTCTGTTAGTGTTAGATTAGAGTGTTTATAACTAGCTGTGTATAAAAACAATAGAATGTTGTCTATGTAATGTCATAGATAGGTAAGTGTGTGTATGTGATAATGCTGTATGCTTTTTCTCTAATGTGCCTAAATATACCATTATAACCATTTTCAACATAATTAATTTATTTAGAAATCACAGTGTCTTTAAAAATAATGTTATTGTGACTCGAGTTTCCATCTTAAATTGCTAGTGTTTACATTGATAATCACTAGGGGGTACAGAGTAGCTGATTTCCCAAGGGAGTCACTTGGGCGCACCCACCAGTGTTTGCCAGACTCTTGTCACTGGGAGTAAAAGAAACTGTAATACCAAATGCATCCAAATTCTCTGTCATGACCTTGCTTAAAATTTACTGTAAGTTTCCAAGAAATTCTGAAAAGCAGTTGTTAGCTTTCCAAGAACATTTCCTCCCCCTGGTGCTGTAATTTAATTACTTATATTTTGGAAAAAACTAACATGTTTCCCAGATTTTTTTTACAATTTGTTCCACAGATCTATTGATGCCTGCTCCATCAAAGCCTCATGATTTAGTGTGTCGTGGACACGAGGAAATGTCATTACACTCTGCTCTTCCAGAGATGTATTTATCATGCACATCCTTCACTTTTGTTTTAACTATATCACATGATTTTTCATTGATGTGTCAGGTTCTGTGCAGCTAAATTTGGTGCACATGGAAGTTGCACAGGGCATAAATCAAGCAGCTATACAAGGAGGAAGTCAATGTAAAAAAGAAATTGTTCATAACATCTGTTTTATTTTTAGCTTAATATAGCTTAATAATGTAATTCTATATTTAGAAGTATTTTCTGTTCAGTCATGCTAGTTAAGGTATGTGGTAGTTTTAATTTTTCATATTTCCATCTCCTTTTCCTTATTTATATTAATTACAGKAATKAATGAAGATATAAAGGTAAGGGATAAAAGGAAAACATGTTGTTAAATCTAATTAGGAGTAGCAGAAAATCTTTCATTTTTCAGTCKTGGTCATTCTGCTCTTTCTGTAGCAGGTCTGTGAATTTGTGGGTGAGTCTGTTTTGATTTGGTTGAGGCCCTGGTTTCCCATAGTCTGGCAGCATCGCTAACTTACAGAGCCCTGTGGCACATAACTCAGCACTGCATACACAAACAAGCCAAATAAAACGCTTAAGGATGGTCACTGAGCGCTTTAGGTCACATTATCCAGGGCCAAATGTATGTCACTGTCGTCATTTAGCTACTGTGTCTTTCTGTAAAGCTCTTGGAAATCTTTCGCTGTATTTTTCCCTGAGGAAAGACCCGCTCACAGAGCTGTTTACCTGAATCTCTGTCTGTGTGGTGCCAGTTTATTGAAGGAATAGGGCACTCAAAACTATAAATTCTGTCATTATTCACCAACTTGTTTACCTACTTTCAAGTATTATCAAAGACATATGCTGTTATTTTTATCCATGGAACACAAAACAAGAAAGCTTCCCACACAATAATAGTTTATTATAATCACATCTGCCAAGCTCCAGTAGAACAACAAACAGTATAAAAATACCATGTAAGCACTCAATATGACACTTCTGCTATATTCTGTGTATTTGAAGTCAAATTAGGATTTTAGATTTGTGTGTTGGTGTTTTATGAATTGCATAACATTCAGTGCAGTCCACTTTCTTCCTGTGCAAAATTATGGTGTTACTTCAGAAGATTTAAATACAGACAGACGTGGTATGAACTATGTCATTGTTTTTAGAAATTCTCCCTTAGTGTTTCACAAACAAAACCACATGAGAGATAAATAATGATATTAATTACAGAACTCAACCCACTATTTACCTGCTATGCCACTGAAGACAGAACTAGAGCGTGTGTGTGCGTAAGTCTGAGTTAAAAAGAATTTGTATTTATTTACTTTGTCTGTCTGGACCTGCAGGATGCCACTGCTTACATCAGCATTCAGCTCCATATAAATGTCCTTTGTTTGCATTATATTTCCATAGCTAATGGCATGAGAGAGTATCATGATTTACATCCATATTTAAAGAGCCCCAGGCCAATCTGTCGGTGACACTGGTTCTCATGCACTGGAGAGGAGCCGGCAGCAGATGAAGAGGTGGTGTCTACTGAAGGAATGAATGGAGATAGTCATAAGAGAAGACAGAAAGAGGCAGATAGAGTGCGAGAGCCACAGGAAATGCAGGTTACGCTGGACTCTTGAGCATTGCCTGAGGATAGGCTGCAGGCAGTGAATCAGAAATGACAGGGGGCTTATTCAGGTCTGCTAATGGGGCCCAGTGTAACGTGGAGGGCTTCATGCAAGCTCTGGTGTGCAGTGCTGTTTATAATAATATATGATCTTGTGGCAGTAAATCTTTTTCCTTGATTTGTTGTTGTTTTTTTGTCTGTTTGTTTGTTTTTACAAAAGGAAAAAAGGGATCATTGTTTTGCTTACTAAAATGCTGGAGGAAGTTATTGAATCTGTTACCCTTTCCCTTCAGAAATAATACATCTCAGGCCATAAATTGTGCCCCAATATAGTGATAAGCAACTTACTATTATATCATTCTTTTTTAAACCTTCACATGCACATTTAGATATCACCCTGGCAATGAAAGAAATAGATAACCAAAAACTGTTTCTGTGTGAGTGTGTTTGTAAGGAAACAACCTTGTGTGGTTGAGAATTTCTTGGGTGTGTGTATTTGTATATGTAAGCTCTGCAATGAATTAAGAGTTAAAACTCCTTCATTCAATCTTTGTGCCAAGAGCTCAGACCTCTCCAGCTTTCAGTGTACTGCTATCACAGGGGACAGGAAAGGGGAGGAAAGCATTGGTTTAGCCCTCTGATCATACGACTTACTAAACATCACACTCTGTGGAAATAGAGCTCCAGATTTTCTCTGCAGGACCTCAACACAGATATCCATGCCATAACTGCTCCACAATCTGATGGTTGTGATGCTTTAATGCCACATAGATTTGTGGTATAAACACAATTTACTCACAATTTAAGTCCCTTTTGTCATATTTAAATGTTTTGTGAGTCAAGATAGTTTCTTCCTATTTTTCATTCTTTGGAATATTTGTATAACCTCCTATTCTGGTCAACATACTTCTAAATTTTCCACGGATGGAATTTGTCTGTCATTTGTAAAACTCAAGTGGTCAGCTGTCAGGCAACCATCGTATAATCCCTTGATTCAGCGCTAGCCTTTTTCTACAGTGGAAGATATACTAGCCATATAAACATGCTATACCGTTAACCTAAACACAGCCGTCCGGCAATATACATTTTAGGGGAAACAGTTTAGACAAATATGGACTCATCAAAGGCAGGATTTAAAGGACAGGCATGTGTACAGACATGGCCAACACACCCACATCCACAAAGATCTTACAAGCTATATTACTGAAGACTTCTCATAAGGACAATAGTTTTCTTACTAAAATGCTTACTATTTCTAAAGCTAATCCCCACATTATCATTAAATTTAAAATAAAGCATGATTTGGCAGATTTATGAGTCTTATGAGTCTTATAGTTGAGAACCACCAAAAATCAGACACACACATCAATGCATAACACCTCTATTATAAAATCTTTAATTTATTTCAAAAATTTATTTCATGTATCTTTCAGTCAGATTTTCCCAGTGTTTTTGGACATAGCTGTGGCATGACTCTGTCTCGTGAGCCATTTATTACTTCATTCATTTACTGTACATCCTCATTGTTTCTCCAAAGAGGATTTAATTTCACTGACTCACAGAGTGAACAGTTGAATGAAAAAGAGGTTGTTTCTACTCAGTGGAGGTGGTAGAGAAGGGCGGGGGGCCGTCAGCCTGCCTGAAGCGGGCTGGAAGAGGGCGAGAATGTTGAGGACAGGGTTGTTGCTCAGCCAGCTGGACTGGATCTGTCAATGGTTTACAGAGCTGCCACAGTACAGGGCAGAGGTGTTACCTCCACAGACCTGGAAAAAAACATGGCGGCTGGGGGAAACTGTGCGATGAAAGGGTGATTTATGCAGCAGAAATATGTCGCAGGTACAGCCTCCTGGCAAATGAGCGTGTGGGCTGTTTCTGACTTGAGGAGCTGTGCTGGGCGTACATGGTGCTGATGTAAAGGGCAAGGGTTGGAGGGATGTTTTAACAGTCTTATGTAAACCAACTGGGGTGGGGGCGGCTATCTTGTGTTTATCACATGTCAGAAAAAAGCAGAGCCAGGACACCACTGGGAGCTCTGTGCTGCTTGAAAGTGGCATAATAACATTAGATTAATAAACACAGCGAACCATTGGACAGACTCCCAAAATGTGCTGCATTTTAGGAGGAGGGGGCCTTTGTTTATGAAACATACTGGAAAGAAGTGTATGATTGTGCCATGTGTTACTGTTTGGAGTTAATAATGTCTTATGGAAGAACCATCAGCATTTTAAGGTCGTTTCACTTGATTTGGTCTTTGGCAAGAGTTTTAGCACATGTGCATAAGAACGTGAATATAAACGTGATAAAACAATGAAGTGCCTGTATGCTATATGAAGTGACTATACTGTAAAATATCAATGTTGCGCCCTGACAGCTGCAGAAGCTAGGTTCAACCAAAGGTCTGAAAAAAACAGCTGCTCCAAACATTTTTCAAGGGGGAGGGTTGCAAACGACCACTTATCTCAATCATATCTCAGACTGCATTGTGTGTGCTTCTCTATGTAAATAGCTGTATAGAACAGTATAACTGAGTCTCGTAAAAGTGATATATGGTTGTTCTGTTCTTCTGAAACGAAGACTTTAGGAACTAAATAAGATCAAAACGAGCCAATGAGATCAAAAAGAAGACACTTCTATATATTTGTTGTTTTATTTTTGTACTTTAGATTATTTTTTCATCTCATATTTGTCTTTCAGGAGGCCGTGCTTCTGTTGCATCCCCAGAGAAAACATACCTGTGATGAGAGGCAACTGTATCGATCAACCTCTTCATACAAAAAAAAGCGGATAATTATAAAAGCTAAACTTGAAGCAGGTAGCCAGTCCAACTGTTTCTGGCAACGCTGGCTCCTAGCTTGACATAAAATCAATGTTCCTAGCAGATTTGACAGCAGAGTCTGCTTAGACTTTTGGATGCTGCCTCACCGTGTCAGATTGTTGGCTTTTAAGTGAAAAACAAAGTGGGGCTGAGGACTGTAGCTTTTGCCTGGTTATAATGATATAGTTCAAGGGGAGTTTACATAACCTAGAGCGAGACTGCAGTACAGTATTGATTCTTTCACTGCTGGGCTGTTGAGGTTAGAGCTACACAGTCGGGGATATTAACACTTCCAGACAAAAGACAGCGGCTACAAGTAGGATAAAGGGATGAATCTTGTCGCGTGAGCTGGTGAGCATGGGGCTGAACCATTCAATACTGCATTCATTATGCTCCACACGGACCCTGTTTAATACAGACTAAGCAGCTTGGGAGATGAGAGAGTTTGGTGGCTGTTAAGCCGTGCATGGGCTTGAAGAAGGGCCATGGTGTGTGTGGACTGTGAGCGTGGCACTTATAATGAATGTTGAGTGTGAATATTGTGTGTGAGGGGGATAGGGAGATGGATGGAGCAATAGATAGCTGAGTGTGTTCATTAAAAGGGTTCTTTGAGCTTAGACGTTCTCTTGAGGTTGAAGACATGCTTATAGTAATTAGCCCCAGGGGAGCTGGGGCGCTGTTACGACCCCTCTGGCTGCGTGGATGTGTGGGTTTGTCCTCTCATTTGATTTTGACAGGCCCTAGCAGTAGTAAGCAACCCTGTTGCACAGAAATGAGGTCAAATACTTCCACACTTTCAAACTTTTTAAACATGGCCGTTTTTGTCATTCTAGACAACCACACTGTTCATTCAGTCATTGCCTAACTTTTAATATATGAATGAGGAAGAGGAGATTTCACAGGAATGGTGGAGGAAAAGCTGAGTGTTGTGGATGGATGAGGGAATGGTTCGTATCAGAGGATAGTGGATCAGGGAGGGCTGGACCCCAGAGACGGGGCTTACCATGCTTCAGTAAGCTTTCAAGTCATGACAGGTAAAAGGCAGAGGAGAGACATCTATATTCTGGACAGGTACTTTTGCTCTTTTCATGTGCACCTCCAAAGGACCATATAGCCCGTTCCAAAACATATACAGTGAAAAACGTATCTTAATAATTATGATCTCCTGCAAGAACAATTTAAAGTGTGAGCAAGGATGGGATCAAATATATGTTTAAGAATGTTTGGTTAATATATTGATTGACCCCTAATCTGGTTATTTGAATGGGTGATGTGTGCCTCTCAGACTAAGATGGTGATGGCCAATGTGTACCCAGCAAACCCAGCAAAGAATGACCATTTGATGTTTGTGAAGTTTTTTGTGCGATGTGTCTGCATGTGTGTGTTTTTGATCACACGTGGTTCTGCATAAATCTCATAAATCCCATGTTATGAACTCCAAAACACACCTCTGCATGACAGGTCTCCAGTTTCCATGACGACCATCAAAAATTTGTTGTTGTCATTTTTCTAAGGTTTGATTCTTGCCTGCCACTGTTTCGGTCTGTTTACTGGTGCTCCAATTTTAACTCCTCTTGTGGCCTCTCAGATTATACTGAAAACACAAAGCAGCCAATTTAATATCCATGCCAGCTAATCTGGCCCTAAATAACAGCAATAGGGTTATTTTTGCCCTTTTTATGTTTGTATGACTTTTACAATTCAGAAATGGAACCAGATTAACACATCACTGCTCTAGCACTGCTGCTGAAGGTGATTTATTCATATTTAGACTGCTTGGAAAAAACAC
>JAZGTK010012513.1:0-14884 GCA_036877625.1 Ambastaia sidthimunki
TTTCAGGTCTCTTGTAGCACGACGTGCTGTTTTCCTTTCACATGATGAATTAATATTTTCTAGTAATGTGTCATGTTCATGAGGATAATGTACAACCAATCATTACTGCAAAATAAAGCACTTACGGGTGATACGGGACCCCTTCACATCAGGACTCTGATCACCCTGTCTGGGCGTGTTTTGTGTTAATGATGGGTGGGGGGGTTTGACGTGTGGTCGTACCCTCTGACACCAGTGGCAGAAGTTCATGATGGATGAAGTGTTGCTCTAAACCAGGATGGAGGGAGATTTTATATTCTCGTTCTTATCTGGGGAAGTATGTGGTCTCACACACACAGAAACATCCATTTCACCCGTATGACCTTCATCTGACTATGGCTAGCTCATCTGTCATCTTGACTCGAACCCTGGACTGCAGCCCCATTCAATCAGACCCCATCGATCCACACTATTGAGCTGCTGCACGGGTGTGTTGCGTGTGAGCTCATCGCTGTGTGTGTGTGTATTTGTGTTTGAGCGACTAAACAGCTGGATCTCACACTTTAACATGAGTAATGACCGACGGAGGGTGGCGTCACCGTATGAGCGGCTGTTTTAATGCGCGATCAATTCTGTGCTGATGTCTCAGGCTGCCAGTCGCGCCCTGCTCGACACTTTCCTAAGAAAAAATCATTTATGTTTTGTCAGGCTACTAGAAAATAAAGATTTCATTTGCTTTGTTGCTGGAATTGATTCCTGAGCTCTGTTTTTAGGAGGGGTGGTAGCAAATGTTGTCAGAGACGATTTTCACAGGATTGGTGATATCACGAGAAATCAACACCTTTTTTTGAGTTTGCCTACGCTAGCAGAACTATTTTTATTGCTAATACTTAGGGTTTGGGGTTTAAACAAACAAAAACTGTAATTGGTCTGTGCTACGAAATTAGTTCCGATTTGAACACTGTTGCTTTTCTAAGCAATCACACATACAGTTTTATACTATAAATATATATTTATATTTATATATAAAAACACCCTSACAGCAACCTCACAACACCCTCAGCATCTGTACACCCAAATCCACAGCTCTCGCCCAGAACTCACTGATCAAACTACAGACATCTTCATTTTTGGAAAGGGTGCTGCCATGAATTAGTTATTAGTGCAGCTGCTAGTTTTAGAGAGTGAGGGGAAGTTAACAGTAGTTCAGAGACTTTCTGGCTTGCTTTTCATTTCCTGTGGCAACTTCCTTTTAAGACAGCAGGAATAAAAAAACAGTTGAAGAGAACAGCACTCCTCTGATCTGGATGTGAACTCTACAATAACTTGACTCTTGTGAAAATGTCTTTCATTGGGTGAGGTGATGGCATCTTTTCCTGGACAGAGAGGTGAGCTGGGGTCCACGTCTTAGACCTCACAGAAGAGTAATGAAACCGTTTACCCACAAGCCCCTGTTGTCTGTGTTTCACAGTAATAACTGCTCAAGAATTGACTTGTACTTGTTTAAAAGTGCAGTTGTGAGTTTCAAAAACTGTTAAAGAAGCAAAACCAACTCGGTGTGTTTGCCTGAGTGTCTTATTCTCAGTGGTCATGTTTTTGGGGGTTTAAGCTGCATCTCTCCCACCCACAGTCAGTGAATTGTGCTTGAATAAATAAAAGGCTTAAGCTGTGTTTGAGTAAATAGTGTTTCTGTTGCATTAATATAAGCTGTGTGAGTAATGACGTCTCGCTCTGAGCAGGTGTGAGAGAACTGAAGCAGTGCTGGACACACACCTCACGCCTGCGTTCATCCATTTTATCATTTATTACCAGCCTGATGTTCTGAACTTCTGCACCTGCTGTGAACAATCTCTCTCTCTCTGTGTCTCTCTCTCTGTGTGTCTCTCTCTCTCTCTGTGTGTCTCTCTCTCTCTCTGTGTGTCTCTCTCTCTCTCTCTGTGTCTCTCTCTCTGTCTCTCTCTCTCTCTGTCTCTCTCTCTCTGTCTCTCTCTCTCTCTCTGTGTCTCAGTGAGATCAACCCCTTCATTTCATGTTTACTTCACTCATGCTGTGGTAGAAAGACACGTGCTGTTGTTTTTTGATGGTGTCATTAAACAATAACAGTTTTTTAATTAAAAATCATTTTTGTTAATTCTACACCATCATAAATGTATTTTTCTTACAGTTTGTCATTTTTTATGAAAGACAGCTTGTTACACACATGACCACAATGGAAACTGAAATATTCACGCTGTCAGATGTTGTAAATACAGTCACGAGTGAGGGAATAATTTACAGTCACTCTTTCAGCTGTGTCCAGTCCTTCTGTAAGAAAATGTTTCACACATATAACACAACTCAGCTGTGTGTTGTGTAGAGGTTCCTCTAAAATTCCTCTGTTTAAATTATTCTTTTCCATTACAAAATTCAAAATGATCTATTATCTGTTCTATCATCAGCAAAATAATTAGTCATAAATATGAAATATGTTGATAATGTTTTAAATGTGTTAGTTTCTCGCTGTAATGTTGTGCTGGAGTGTCATGGACTCCACAGGTTTATGTAGAAACTAAAAATGGACTTTCAGTTGATGGTGGAGTCAGATTTTAAATCGCTGTCTTTGCTGATAATATACTGAAGTTTCTTTGATCTCACATTGTAAGTCGCTTTGGATAAATGTAGTCTAGGTTATTTTACAGTCTCATTTCTTCTGAAATTCCTTGTTAAATGTATTTTAAGATCAGATCAGGGTTACTTTCAGTGTTAACCTGCCACCCAAATTCTGTTGTGTGTGTGTGTTAATGTGTGAATGACTTCATTACATGTATATGTGCTAATGGGCCGCACCGCTTGGCACACATACATCTTGTCACAGAGCTTGTCTGAGTGTGGAAGTAAAAAATAGGCACACGGGGGAGCGTCTTCTGTGATGAATGGATTTCTGTGCTTGTAGATTTTTGTGCAATCAATTACTTTATCAAGAGACTTTCTTTTTTGGGCCTGAACATCTGCTGTGTTCTCTTTCTCTTGCTGTGCAGTAATACGAGGATTTGTAACTTTAAATGTGACCGATATCAACTTAGTGGCCACAAACTCTGAAGAATCTTCAAACTTTTCCTTTAACTCTTGAATTTCAGTTACAGTTCATTCCAGAAGGGTTAATGCGTATAATATTGATGCGATAGTAACAGAAGCTGAGGCTGTTTTTAGCAAGATGCACAAGTTCCTCTAAACACGTGAAGGTTGTTGTTGAGCTTTTGTCTTTATAAATGTAAGTGGATTGGCAGTGTTGGTTTCATGTTGACATTGATGCAGAATACACACAGAGCCCCTGAAGAAACATGGAAAGAAAAACCTGTTGCATTTGCTGTCAAAACATTTGTGTTCTCTCACAAAGATATTCATTCTCCTGAGAATATTTGGCACCCAGTGCAGGTTATGCGAGAAGGCAAATACAAAAAGCTAAGCAAAGTGTCTTTGGGAATTGCTGAGAAGGTTTCGCCTCTTTAGCCTTTCCACAAGAACAGGTATTACAGACGACATCATCTTGATGTATATGGTGTATATGGTGTATATGATGTATAAGGTGTATAAGGTGTATATGGTGTATATGGTGTATATGATGTATATGATGTGGTAGCTGTAGTGTAAGCAGAGTAAATGACTGGGCTTAATTGAATGATAGAAAAACCAAATGTTTGGAAGCAGAGCAGATTAAGAAACAAGTCAAAATTCTGAGTCTTTAAGTGTGAATGTGATGCTAATATAAGTAAACTGTTCTCCTGTCATGATGTCTAAACACTTGTGTATGTTTATCCTGTATTAGTCGTTGTTGGTTGATATTGGAGTCTGTAGGACTAGAGTGATAAACAATCAGATTGTAACAGGATTAATATCAGACTGATTTGAAAGAATCTCGACCGCTTTGTTTTACCCTTTTGCCCTGTTTGCTTTCTGTCACGTCTCTTCACAGGGGTACCTTCCTGCCAACACGGAGCGGAGAGAAAGCACACTGCAGAGAAAGAGACAGGAATACTTCGGCTTTATCCAGCAGTACTATGACTCTCGGAATGATGAGCACCATCAGGACACCTACAGACAGGTAACCACAGACGCTTCCTGACACTTCTTACTAAAACATTTATTTTAGGAATTACAGACCTAAATCGTGTGTTTTTGTTGTTATTAAATCTTGTGCTTTTGCTGTTAGATTGTTAGATACACTAACTGGCCAGTAGGTGTAAGATAAACATTTCACGAGGATCTGCTGAAGTTCAAACCAAACATAATGAAGAGATTATAGTGACTGTTGCCATGATTCAGTTGTTTTAATCATGAGTTATCATGAGTTATCATGACAGTGTGTGTATTATACTGCAGATATGACTTCTGACAGCACAGCAGTACAGAGCTGAATCCTCAACTTCCTGTTCTCTCTTTCCGCTTATCACAGCTGTTAATGGAAGACTTGATTCGTTCAAAGCCAGCAGCACAGTCTGTGCCGGGGGTTTAATGTAACCTGCTTCTGGTTGTTTGCACTTTCTGATTGATGTGTTGGCAGCTGTGGTGTGTCAGCTGTGCCAAAACACAGTTATGTTACCAGCTCACAATGTTTAGAAATGCCACAAACAGATAGTGTTTGATATTTAGATGCGATCGAGGCAAACAACAAAGGTGACAAGTAACGTTTCTGTTGCTGTCTCTGATCTGATAGATGTCTAGTGATTTAAGACTGATGTCTAGTGATGCCTTAATTCTCAGTCTAACTACATCTGGGTGAATTTCATTGAGCATGTCGAGAACATGTCAGGGTGACATTTCAGCAATCCAGAATGAATGTTTAGGACCGTGTTCTTTGCATTGTTAAATTATCCTGTGTGTTTTAAACAGATACTTCTGATGGTTAATATTGTCATTATAATGATGCATTGTCATGTTTTTAAACATCATATTTTGTGTGTATATGTATATGTATGTGTTGGTCTTCTTTTTTCCCCCAAACCATCAGATTCAGATAGATATTCCCCGGATGAGTCCGGAAACTTTAGTTCTGCAGCCCAAGGTAACAGAGGTAAGAGGACAGATGGACCACCCAGAGTCACCCTACATGCTTCTGTCCTCCTGTCACCCGACAGCATGTCCCTCAATCATCTGTCTGTCTGTCTGTCTGTCTGTCTGTCTGTCTGTCTGAGCAGCCACTGAGACTCAGGGTGTTAGCTGGAAGGCCTGTGTTTACAGGAGGTAGACTTCAGTCGTTTAGGTCCTCCTCCGGCCGAGCTCTTGCTGTACGGATCTGTCCTAACCTGCTTGTGCTCCTTTTGTGTCTCTTTCCTGCAGATTCACATTGACATTCCGAGAACTAATCCTCTTATACCTCTCTTTCAACAAGCTTCTGTGCAAGAGGTGAGATGTTTGCACCGCCCACTTCACTCAGCATTAACTCTCCCCAACCACAGAAACCACCTTAAAGCAACAGCGGTGAAATCTGTCATTTGTACGTCCTTCAGTAAAAATGGGTTTTTGTAGAACACAAAAGGTGAATTTTTGTACATTAACAATGAAAGTGAAAGTGATGGGTCTGTAAAGCTTTAAAAATAAAAGTACATGACCATAAAATAATGCTTTTATAGTGCATTATAGTCATCTAATAGCCTGCTGAGGTTAGTTTCTTTGTGTGTGTGCCGCCCTACATACACGGTTTTCCCACGAGGCAGAATAAGTCTATATGCTGTCTGTGATTGGCTGATTAAAAAGTGTAGTTTAGAAGAGTGTGAAGGTCGTGACCTTTCACTTGTGTAGTTGCTCTGGTGTGTTCAGGGTTCATAATCACACCACCAGACGTCAGAGTAACACATAATCAGAGTTCATGCCTTATACAGCTCATTATATTTAGTGCAATAAACTTGTTGGACATGAATTTCCTTTGCAAAGAGAGATTTGTCGATGCATTGTGGCCCTGAGCGATTTCTCCACTGCTCCCCCCTGCTGCTTTTGTAAAAAATTATTTTGCATTTAAAAGCTTCGCCTCAATAAACAGGAGCAGGGTTATGAAAATCAGGCATGTACAGAAGAGGGCTCCTCTCTGAATGTCTCCTAACCAAATAAATGGATAATGTATTTGCTCCCGGCACTTCAATACACTCCAGCTCTCTCATTGATTTCTGCTGCCTGGTTTAGTGTCTAATTTCCACTTTCTAATGGGCTTCTGGAGGAGAACGAGATCTGGCCATGACTTCCTCCAGGAGAGAGGAGGTGGGTGGGTTTCAGAAAGAAAGGAGGCAGGAGATGTTAGATATGTAGAGAAACTCACATTATCAGGCTTAAGTCTTTGATAAATGGAGCTTTGATCATAGACGAGAAGCAGATGCAGTTTGATGGACAGAATCCTGACAAACAAGCGCAAGCCGTCTTGTACGTTTTTATTGTTTGGAGCTCAACATGAGAGATGAGTTTATTTGGGGAATGACAGATACACGGCACAATGAAAGAGGCCGATGGAAAAAGAAAGAGACTTCCATTTCCCATCTTATTTCAAACTTCCTTTATTTTGAACGAGCTGACAGCAAGGTGACACATACAGAAACATCTCACCATTGCTATGAATTAAAATAGTTGTGTTGCCACCTAAAGCAAATGGGAATCCCTTAAAAATCATCAGCTGTTATAACTCAAACATGTACATTTGCATGATAAGAGAATGTGACGTTACCCAGCATACATACTGAGTTCTTGAATCAATGTTTTTGGCCCTGGAACAACAATAGTGTCAAACAATTCTAGTCCTACCGTTACCTGTACCCTAATTCTAACTACTTCATTTCTGAATTTAGGGAAGGTAGTTAATGTTAGGACAGGTAGTTAATGATAGAGCTGGTAGTTAGATTTTTAATGGGGGTTAATTGGCATGTTGCTGAAGCACCCTAACTCCAGTCAGCCCTTATAATCAGATGGAAATGAGATTAAAAAAATGCAATTTTGACTGAACCCAGTCATAAACCAGCGAGTTTAGCAGTAAACCAGTTGATTGGTTGATAGTTATTGTTGTTCCAGCTAGGTGGTCACAAGTAGACGGCGGCCCCTAATAAACATGCCGCACACAGTTCATTTCTCACCTTGCTGTCTGCACTATTGAATGTTCTGATGTTAATGATTAAAAAGCTAAGAGGGCTTAATTGATTTTCTTAATTGATTGCTGGCTGGGGTGGCCGAGCCCACTGTGTCTCTAATTAAAACACTTTGAGTGACCTTGTAACACAAATTGTAATACTAACAGTAACACTTTACACATTACAAAGCAAGTTCATGTATATTTAGATTTGCTTCCTACATATTTGTACAGTGAGATACACATAAGATATCTGTGGCTGATATTGTGTCTGTTTTGCTTGTAGATCTTTGAACGGATTCTGTTCATCTGGGCGATACGGCATCCAGCCAGCGGATACGTTCAGGGCATCAACGACCTTGTCACGCCCTTCTTCGTTGTTTATGTTTTCGAGTATATTGGTGAGTCGATAACACTTTCACGATACCAGACAGATAAAAGTCCCATAGGTATGTTAAGTTATGCCCTGGCAGACCCCTAAAACAACACAGCTGTGTCAACTCACACTTTTTCTGTTGTTCTGTTGGTGTTTTGCCAGTGTGGGTGTTTCATCATCTGAGATAAGCCCAACAGCATGAATCCATTTCTCACAAATACATGATTTTTCATAATCTGCCCCATTAAGGATTTCATCGTCTTTATCAGATGCCGGCCGGTGTCATTGTACTCTTCACTGCTTTTGACCTTTCCACCTTCATTGCGTAAGTGTTTGATCTCTGCTAAACTAAAGAGGCCGTCCACAGCAGTTTAATGATTTGGAAAGGCTCTGTGGGGTCAGTAATAAACTGAACCATTCGATGAGTGAGGGTGGTTATATTGATGCACTAGCTGGGTTTCAAAGCATCGTCTTTTGCCCAAAGCACTGCATGCGGACAAACTGCATGTTACTTTCAGACTCATCTGAACTGTGTCTGACCCTTTATTTAAAAAAAAAACTACTTTGTGCAAGTTTATCCCCATATGACCAGCCATTGTACAGACTTGATGTCATTTAAGACTAATTTAACCTGTATGTCTGTTGTGTGTTAAGGGCCATAAACACCAATACGTTTTATACAACTGTGCGTTGACAGATCACCGTCTGCACTATCATTGGTTGTCACAAGATGACACTGCTGCTCATTTGCATGAAGGTCAACTGTCGAATTTTGTTTAATTTTGTCGTGTAGTAAATGTTGTTTAATAGTTTTGATGCATTATTTGTTATTCCTGCACATTTAGGCTGTTTAAATAATGAAAATGAGCTGCTTAATTGCTATTTTGTTGAAGGTAACTCTGGTTCTGTATGTGTGGGTGTTTGTATCTGCTTATTTGTCAGAACACAACCAGAACGTCTGAAGATAACAACCCCGCATCTTCCACAATAAACATCTTTTCTTTACTCTCTTTATTTAGAGTGTATGGAGCACAGTTTAGAGAAAAATATACCAATATACCAAAACACAGTCAAGCAGCTTAATACAGAGAAAAGGCAGATTTTGACTGCATTAGCTGCACTAATTATAAAGCAGCTAAACTTTTGTCAGGGTACTGAAAATGCAGTTAGGTTTGCCACTACTTTTGATTAGTTAGTGCCCAGCAGTGCTTGTCTGAATTCCTCTGGATCAGAGTAAGTGGATCAGAGTCACTCTCTGTTTTAGCTGCATTGCTACAAGCAATATTAAGTTTGTTGTAGAATGTGGGCTGACGTTTTCACAAAAAAAACACTCATTTAGTGCAGTGGAGAATGAAAGACATGCCCACGAATTACTGTTAGCAGAGTTTCTTTAAGCCACAGACCCTTCTTGAGTCCTGCTTTAAAAATGTATGATGACAGGACCAAATTAGAGGCCAGTTAGTCGGTTTGTTGTGTGTATATTGCTGTTAGGGTATTACATTAATAAATAATCATTTCATTATGTCTGTAATAAATGCAGCAGGACACGGGGAAAATCTTCATTGTGCTTTTGTGCCCTTGCGCTATAACCCTTCAAAATATATTTGAATACCATTTGCCCCCAACAAATGAAATTGCTAATCTGCTGTGTGAGCAGCTTTAGTTAGAGCATCAGGGTCTGACAGAATTAAAGAACTGAAGTTCAGTTCAATGCTGTTGATTGTTCTGAGATCTGCAGAAAACTCTTCATGATGGTCAAACTGTTGTACTGCAGGAATGTTTCTAAATGTTGCTGTAAGACTCATTTTACAGAACCAGACACTTAATAGTGGGCGATATACCAGATACTTAACTTATTTTGGCCAAAAACTGACATCTAAAGTGATGAAAGCAGTTTGTATCATTGTACTTGACCTTTTTTTCTGAAGTTTGTGAGAACAGTTGCTGTCCATCCAAAATTGTAAAAGAAGGTTCACCCATTTTTTACAGAGATGCATTTGATGCCTCCGGCCTCTCAAGTTTTGGCATAGCCGGTGTAATCCAGTTCTGTCAGAAGTCTGCATCATTTTAACAGGATAGCTTCCTTTTTTTGTTTCCTTGTGAACTGAACTGAAAACAAAAGGCAGTAACTTGTGGAAATGGAGTAGCAAGCTACTGGAGTTTGTGTGTTTTATGTGCAGAATAAATCAAGCATGTTATAAACAAGCAGTTGTGGAAGTGGACATTGTGGTATAATAATGCTTCTGAAACACTGAGCACTTTTCACTTGGTTTCTTTTCCATTAAATGTTCTTGAATGTCTTCATCAGACCCTCCAGTATCCTCGTTCATTATTCCTTTAACAAGGTGGCTTCATTTGCATACCTCGTTAAGACACATACATCTATTCTACTGATGGTTTTAATCTACAGTGCTGATCTTCACGGAAGGAGTCGTCCAATCAGCTGCTTTGTCTCAGGAGGTTTTGTTCTCTGGCTGCTCAGTTCTTCAGGCATCTGAAGGAGGAGTGAGTATGTGCAGTGGTGTGGTGTGCTGTTGATTCTGGTAGAGGATGCTGCAGTTTGCATCACTGGTATTTATAGATTACTATAAGTTTTGGAAGGCCACTGTAACCCGTTACACACACACACAGTCTTCACTGCTCAGTTACTGTTAGGAGAGTTTTGCTGAGGTTCAGAGCTCTTTCAGTCCTGCAGTGGACAACAGTCTTTGTTCTTGATGTTAACATGTAGCAGGAGCTGTTAAAGCACTCACTTCACTCATCAGGATAGAGAGGAATGTGTTATGGGTGAATATGCACGATGCTTTCTTGTCTGCACTGTAGTTTTAACTGTCTGTCTACATGTGTGAGACGTCAGTGTCAGAAACAGTTGAAATTGGAATAGTTTTGACAAACACAGAAGACTTGCTTTCTGTTTCAGTCTGTGCTGTTTGATTGAAGCATGCCAGACTAATAACTGTGAAGTGTGTTTGTGTTTTCATTATATATGAAATCGTTTCTGCTAAACACCTCTTAGCCATAGCGTGAGACAACAACATCTAAAATAAACATGCTGATATATTTTGATGTGAACAGTTTGCCATGTTGAAAACTTGTAGAAAATGATTAAAGTGCAGAAATGTTACGAATATTACGGGCAGTGCAGTAAGAGGAGACAGTGAGAGCTGTTGTCAGCATTAATAACTGTACATTACTCTCTCTTCAGTAGAGGATAAACACTCATCTGCCTCAGTCTTCCTCAGGATACTCTGCATTTATTCACCCTGGAGGCACCGGCTCACATAGCTCACGGGTTCCCAACAGCCTGCGTCCGTTACGGCATGTGCATTATTAGGTTCAGTCACCCTGTAACCGCTGACTCCTGCTTTCTGCCCATCTTCTGAAAGGCCATTGTGGGCGATCATTGACTAAGTGCCACAGGGCTTCACGGCTGAATTGAAGGGTTAGTGGTGTGTGACCCACAGTCCAGACCCTAATGAGTATCGGTTTGTTCAGATTTCTGCTTTTGAAGAACTGACGCCCAGCGCTGATTTTAATGCAGGTCTGATCAACTTTCCTCATTTGCTCTAATGAGTTGTTAAGTGACTGTCTTGAGATGCCAGAGATGTTTAGCTGCAGCTATTTTAACTCTTTTTCTCCTGGTTAAATTCCCTGAGAGACATTTTTGCCCTGTTGACAGAATTAAAGATGTTTAAAGTCACATTTTGGTGGTTTAGCTTGAACATGCTATGAGGTTACAGAACGACGTAACATTAACAAATAACATTATAACGTTACAGAAAAGTCTAACATCAACTGACGTGGTGTTAATGATAACGTGATGTTAAGTTTGAGACACAGCTTTCTTCCCTCTTCATTATAAGCTACATCTAGTTTCTGTGCGTACATTTTTTTGTCTCCGAATGTAAATCGCTAAGAATGATCTGGAAAAATTGCCCTGTCATGAAGTCATTCGTTTTCTCTGACTAATCACACTTATTGAATATTTTTGGATCTGGTTTAATTACTTGGCTATAAAAAGCTATAAATTGAATTTCAGTGCAGATCCTCGTTCTGAGAAATCACTTTTCATTTACATCACTGAACAGTGTCACGTCTGACTTGCTGCAGTTTATAACAATTAACAAATCCATTTCTTACACTTCCTTATGTTTTATAGGAACTCCACACACTCAGCCGTGTAAATGTATCTGCTGTGTTATTGAATTACTCCATTTGTTATCAATTTTATTTATTATCTGGAATAATTTTACAAGGTTTTACCGTATTGCCGTTTGGTCGAGCTCTTAATGGCTCATGAGTTTTTCATTACAGTATATGTAATATTTTCCCTTACGCTTCTAATAAAAGCAAATTCATTTTTTAATGGGCTAATCTTGTGTCATATTTCACACTCTCACTCAGACTGATGCCGGCAGTCATGCTAACAGAACTGCACTTTCAGTGCTGAAATCAACAACAACGCCTGTATTTTTTCTTCAGTTCACTCTCTCAGAAACATTTATCTTTACTGGCCTCTGTGCATTATAACACACTCCTGCGTACCGAGCTGTCTAAAAACGTACTGTTTCGGAAGTCTCAACGATTGCCATGGTAACTTGTTCAAAGAGCCATTTTTGCCTCTTCCACGCAGTTCTGAGACATGATTTTAAATGCCTCTAACCCACACAAGAGCTTTCCTGTTGTATGCAGATCAAGACACTTTGCATTGATTTGTATTAAGTCTTTGCCTTTAGTTTCTCCTCTTTTACACACGTGGGTCGTGTGCTACAGGTCGCACTGACTCTGTTGCATAATGTCTTCACTTACAGCGCGTCTAATAAACTTCAATGAAGCAGCCACCCACATTATAATAATATTGTGGCAGTGATGTATGGTAGTCAAGCCCCCTCATAGCCTCTTTGCACACTTCTAATCAATATCACTGTGCTTTCTCAGTAACCCACAGCTGTGATTCAGTTTCCTCAACTCAGAGTTTAAAATGTAGGTAGACGTCTTTCCTAATTAATCCAGAAAGGAGATATTTAGCATTTTAAAAGGCTGTATTGGTGTTTGTATGATTTATTTGGGTTTTTTCCTCTGGATTGTGATATGATGTGGCTTTTCCCGTCCAGGAACCAGAAGTGAGAGTTAGTCATCTGTTCTCATTGCCGATTGTTCGTGCCCTGCAGACATTTGTTCATTGAGAGCCGATGATGACCTTCCATAAATCACAGACGGACCTCCAGCTTGTCTTTCACTGCTGCTGCTTTCGCACTGTAATTACTAACCCAGCACTTGTTTTGTGCCGTGTTGAAATGGCGTGTTTGCAGAGTCGACTCCCATGTTAATTAACCTCGCCTTCAATTACATATCCATAGATTCTGTTCCACACTCATTAGCCGGCACAGGGCGGTGGTGGGCGGTACTGGGTTAAAGGATTAAAACACCCTGTGGGTCAGACTGCATAATTCATCACAGAGTGACTTCCAGCAGGTGGGAAATGTTCTTTGGGCTGTTTTGGTTGATGGTTTAGGGGTGGGTTGAAAGCTTGTGATGTCCTTTAACCTGAAGTCGACTGCCTGCATTGACCTGCAAACTGAGGGCATGTGATGCTACAGGCTTTGCAGAGTCAGACATCAGTAATGACTTCAGCTTCTTGAGCTGGGCTGCTCCCTCATGCCAGCGGGAATCTGCCCTTTGCTCCTGCACACAGGAAACAGCAACGGGCTGACAGGAAGTGATAGTGTGGGCCAAAGAGCTCCAGATGGAGAGATTTGAGTCTCTGTGTGTAAACCTATCATTGCTGGTTTATATCTGTTTAATGTCTCTGTTCTTGTTTTCTGAAATGTTAGGATGGTATTTGTAACAAACTGTGCCATAAACAAAAGTGAATGAAAGAAAAAGATGCTGACAAAACATTTACTATAATATTATCAAATGCTTATTTTTGTTGCCTGCAAAATAAATAAAAGGGCTTAAAATACAGCTGCTTTTGACTT
Source organism: Ambastaia sidthimunki (assembly GCA_036877625.1). Taxonomy (NCBI): domain Eukaryota; kingdom Metazoa; phylum Chordata; class Actinopteri; order Cypriniformes; family Botiidae; genus Ambastaia; species Ambastaia sidthimunki. The sequence continues at coordinate 13,421 of JAZGTK010012513.1, forward strand.
TGCTCTTAAATAAGCTTGACCCCTTAGGAGACGATCTTTGTTTTTGCCCAAGAATAACAAGTAACTTCTGAGGTCTCTAGATTAGCAGGGACCTCTGAGAGATTTCTTAAGGCAGTGTGTTTGTGTGTGTGTGTGTGTGTGTAGACATCTGCTCTGTTGTGTTGCATGTGTTCAGACAGATGGTGTTATGGTGACCTCACCGGCTGGAGTTGTGGTCACAGAGTCATGCACCTGTGTTATAAATATATGTGCCGTGTGCATTCATGTGTGTGCATCATTATTCCCACATGAGTAATACACTCATTCAACACTATTATACGTGACTCACACACTTAAACAACATGTTTACACAAATAGTTTGGGGGTTTAAATGGGTTTAAATCCACATGAAAAATTGTTTCAGAATCTGATTTAAACATTTGTAAAGTTTTCTTTATTGTTCTTCAGATATTTGAACACTAAATGTTTTCAGAGCATTTTCACAGTTTTTAAATGACTTCAGTAACCAGTGTCACCATGTTTTTCTTCTGATTTTGTTCACAGAGGTGTTGAGATGTTTCTCGGGGTCACTGTGTAAGAGATGCTGCTACAGCCACAACCCCATAATTCACCTGCAGTTTCATAGCAGACCACAGGAGGAGCTGTTGGCTTGTTTTACACTTTCATCTTCTCATCAGCTCTTCTTTGTGTGTCCTTGTTTTGTGATAGTGAAAGTGCCGTTAAGGGACTCTGTTTGGAGAGAGCTCTCACAACTGGAGAGATTAACACTGTCTTATTACAGCCCACACACACACACGTTTAGGAATCCTCGTGAGCACTTTTATTTTGGAGCAGCAGGCCGTTATGTGAAAGCACAATGAGTCTGTCTGCTGTTTGGAGGTCATTCAGAGCCAAACTCAGAACCGTTCTTGTGTTTTGTTGCTGTACTGTGGGAATCAGACTCATTGCTCTCTGCTGTGATGCGAGACATCAGACCGTGATGAGCGGTACAGAGCGGTACAGAGGGCTCGTGGTGTTTAAGGCCGCTCTGATGCTGGATGTCCGATCTCTAAACTGCAGCGCTGCATATATTCGCCGCAGCCCGCTGGTCCTGTCGGCCGAGCTCGGCGTGCACTTTAAGGTTAGATCCATGTTGCCAAGGAGACGGAGCGGCGTGTGTGTGCGTGTAGTTGTGTGATCTCCGTCAGAGCTGCGGTTACAGCCGCTCGCAGTGGCTGCTGAATAACTGAATAAATGTGCATCTGTGTGTGGGGGCTGGATCGGCCTCTGCTCAGGAAAATGATTCTGACATTCTGTGGTAGAGCAAATCTCAAAACCTACACAAGTCATTTTCATATCATCACTCGTAACCTGTGCAAATCCCCATAGTTAAAAAAAACTTTCCATCTGAATAAAAATGAAAGTTTGTTTCATACATATTTTTCTGATTCATTATAATGTTATAAAAATAGAATAATGGAGGAT